>JAJMDK010000003.1:0-52018 GCA_030573515.1 Hanseniaspora jakobsenii
ATTATTGTTATTATTGTTATTATTGGCATCATTATCATTATCATTATCTTCTTCTTCTTCTTCACTATCATCATTAATGGTATAATAATACTTGATTGCTACCAAGTTGGATGTTTTTAAATCTCTAGCCAGAGTAATGTTACCATATGATCCATTATTTAAATCATTGATCTTAACATATCTGTCATTCAATAATTGATCGTTGTCATTGTATTCATAGTAAGAAAACTTCTTTCTCTCCTTTTTTATATCTTCCAGTTGTGATTTATGTAGATCTGCACCAGTAGGCTTAATTTCCGATTTTAGAATCATTATATTATATTGTTTTTTTTTTGTTAAATTATCTATTTGAATAAATAAATATGTCTATGTCTATGTATATAATTATTCTGTATGGGGTTTAATTACTTGTCGGAATACTACTACTGTATTATTAATTTATATTATACAATTGATTTATATACTACTGTGGTGATAAGTGTTAGAGTGATATAGATAAAGTAAGAATTAGTTGTTTTTTTCTAGTATAATTATAATTATTTATATGTATTTTTATAGGATGATGTTCATTAATTGTAATTTTTTGTAGTTGTATAACTATTTATATATATGTATTGGTATCTATGTATGAAATGTATTTTGTAATTATTATTTCTTAATATTTTTGATGATATATATTGTATTATTACTTTATCTATCTATTTTATTCTTCTTAATCATTAATCATTAAGTTCTTGTTTAAATAGTCATAATTGATAATAATAATATGATTAATTACTTACTTACTTACTTAGTAGTAATAAAATTATTTGTTTGTGTGTGTGTGTTTAAAAATAAAAAATTTTTTTCTCATCAATTTTTTTTATCTTAATTATAATTTTTTTATCTTACTTCTTACTTTTTTCTTAAACTCTATATAATAAAAAAATAAATAATTTATTAATTGTATTATTATTACACTTTTAATTTTTTTTACTCCGATATCGTTTAAAATTTTATTATTATTAAACACACACGTGATAATATTATTAGACATGTGATATTATTAAACACACGTGATAATAGTGTACACGTGATAATAGTGTACACGTGATAATAGTGTACACGTGATAATAGTGTACACGTGATAATAGTGTACACGTGATAATAGTGTACACGTGATAGTATTAGACACGTGATAATAGTGTACACGTGATAATAGTGTACACGTGATAATAGTGTACACGTGATAGTATTAGACACGTGATATTACTATTCGGATAAATTAATTAACTAATTAATTTAATGTAATTGTTTCATTTATATATACGTTAATAAATTATAAAATAATTAAATAACTCCTCAATTACGTTTTAATTATTTATTTACTATATGATAATAGTAATTATAATTTAAAATAATTAAATATCAACAAATAAAGTATGTATATATATGTATAGTTTATGTTTTTAAAAAAACTAATAAAGTATTATATTAAACAAGTAAATGAATATTATTAATATAGGGGATAATAGATTGATATATATATAAAAAAGGTATACTGATTGTTATATTGTTTCATTTATTGTATTTAATTTCATTCAATTTTATGTTCATTCGTATATGTATTTACAAATTAGATTATATATAAATAATGGTCGATATAATTAATAGAATAAATAATAACTATTTATGTATTTAAAATAAATCATTTTAATAAAGACCCAAACAATATTAATACAATTACTTTAAAGTGACCAAATAACCATTTGCTTTTTTTCTATAAAACAGTGTGGATATTACAATACAACTTATTATACAAATACATATATATTACTACATTCCTTTGGTCTTTGTTTCAACCTTACCCATTGTTCGAATCTATTTATTTATTTATTTTTTTTTTTTTAATTTCGTTATAGCTTGAATTTATTTTAGTTCTTTTCATTTTTAAAAAAATTATACATCCATATCAATTCATTCCTATTAATAAGAACTTGAATGTATTCACTTCAATAACCAAATAGAAAAAATAAAAGAAACACACAGCAAAAACAATAAACAACAATCAATTAATAATAATAATAAAAGTTCAATGACAGTTTTATCAGGTTTAGATAAATTATCCGATATATCTTCAGCTAACTCTAGAGACTCCTTAACATCTGAATCTACAAGCAATACCAGTGATAAACAAAGCAGTTCTAGCAGTCAGAGTGATGATAAAAACAGCAATGGTAATAATTACAAGAGTATAGCCAATAGAAATGCCAAAGAGCTCATAGGGGGTGACACTTACATTGTTAATAATCCATCTGATTATGAAGATGAGATAAATGATACTAATAAAAATAAATATCAACAACAACAACAAGAAGGGAATAGAAACAACAATAATTCTGTAAATAACTTACAACAATCTTCCCACACGAAAAACTCCGATTATTTAGAAAAGAGTAACAATAGTAGTAGTAAGAAAACTTTCAATAACATCTTTTCATTCAAATTGCCCTTTGGAGATCACGAGAGTTTTATCAATAAACCTAAAATAATTGAAGATATCAGTTTATCAAAGTTTTTCTCAAAATTCTCAAACTCAAACTCTCTTATTAATGACTATAAAAGTGATGAAGTGGCAACTTATAAAAATAAGCAACGATTAGCTGACGATAGTCTGGTATCGACTAACGATTCAATTAAAAATAAACAAGATAACAGTCAAGAAGTTGAATCATCTAAAAACAAACCTATCATAACCAATAGTCTATCGGATACTGAAAATGATAGTTCCAACTCTGAGTCTTCTACAAGTGAAAGTTTAATGAAAACAAAATCGAGAATTCTTCAAAAACTCGGTAGATCCGATTCTATCTCATCCTTTGAAGAGTATGTGTTGTACAAGGACGTTAAGGGCATCAAGGCTGACAGGTTATCCGCTGTGAAACAAGCCCTTTTGCCAACCAAAAAAATAAAGTCCAAGCCTAAATTCTTGTTGAATGGTGATAAACCTAAAGATATTCTAAAGCATTCTATAACAGATGGAGGAATTTTACCTAAAATGCAATTAGACAACAAGCCCATCATTGCAAGTACTTGTGATAAAGGGGATGTACAAATGGCTATTAAAAAAAACAACAACAATCAATCTCTATATATATATGATGATCTTCCTGAGGATTACAAATCTAAAGATCTAAACTCCAAGACCAGTTCCAACGACAACAATAATGACATCAACCCTGATGAGATCTTTTCAAAGTTAAAGGGACATGTCATCTTCATTAATGGATACAGAGGTGCAACTCTAAGACTTAAGGACAACAATGAAAGAATATGGATTCCGTTGAAGGAGACTTTCCGTTTTAATGAATCAGCTCATGAGGATCATACTAGAGATAAAATATCATCAGAGAGTAAAAAATCTGAAAATATAACAAAAACAACCAGTTCAAAGGAGATCAATGCAACTCTTGAAACTAAAAGTGATTCCTTTTTAAAAATAAGATCAAAAAGTATTTCCAGTCTTCCAAGCATTTTGCCACTGCCTAAATCATCAGCCAGAGAACATTTGACAATTTCCCCTATGAAAGGTCCATTGGCCACTGATGAAAACGTTACAGCTACAAACATTTTGAAAAGAGTAGGTCCTATAGATATCATGCACAAACTGGTGAAGAGAATGAGAAAGGCAGGAGAGAAGACAGGCGCTTTGAAAGTATGGGAATTCCCATATGACTGGAGATTGGCCTTAGATATAACGTACAAGGAGTTAGAGGAATTTATCAAAACGAACATCAATCCCTCTGATGAGGAAAGGGGTGATGTTTACATTGTGGCGCACTCGATGGGTGGATTGATAGCACATAAGGTTATGCAAGAGCATCCAAAATGGTTCAGGGGTATAGTCTATGCAGGGTCACCCTCAATGGTTTCCAATGCACTAGGTCCATTGAGACATGGAGACTCGATCTTGCTCAACAAAAAGATATTGACTCCAGAGGTGAATTTCCTCTTTAGATCTTCCTTTTATTTCATTCCACAAAGGGTTTATCCTAAGGAGTATTATGATGAATTGGCTAAGTCTAAATCTAAAAACAAAAATAATAATAATGAAAATGATACTTCTGCAGAAGATACATCTATGATTGAAACTAGAGATTATGGAAGAAAAAACGGAGCGTCTTCTTATGTGTTTGTAAATGACAAGGATTTCAACATAAAATACGACATTGATCTCTACAATCCGAAAGTGTGGAAAGAGCTAGCCCTCTCGCCCTGTTTGGTTGACGCTAGTGACCCTATAAAAACCCAGGAGTTCTCACCGCAAAACATCCCCTTCAAGTATAACCCTGAGGAACATTACGCATACCTTGAACAATTACTGCCACAAGTGAACAAATATCTGAACTCTCTACAGTATGACCCTAAAAAAAGGGGTCTCTATCCACCCCTGGCTGTCCTTTATGGAAACACCATCCCCACAACGAAGGGTTGCAGAGTTCCAGATTTGAAAAGCATAAGGTTAGGACAATGGGACAACTTCTTTTACGGGAGAGGCGATGGAGTCATTGCGGAAAAATGGCTTTTGCCTGAACACAGAGGGTTTAAGAAAGTTGGGAAGTTTAGTTCTAGTGAAGCTCATGTTTCTCTGTTGACTGATGTCAAAGGTATAGCTAAATGTTTCAAGTATATTTTGGATGAATGGGAACAATCATCAAAGAGAGGTTAAATTTATTCTCTTCTTTTATTCTATATTGTTGTTTAGTGTTGTTCATGTATTTAGTGATTTTTTTTATTTTTTTTAAATTATGTAGTGATTATTATTTTTAATTAGAGTACCATAATTTATGCTATGTAATTTTTATTTTTTTTTTTTTTTTTCAGTTTATAATCAAATACAAATTTTAAATGAAAGTTTAAAACACTTTTAAGTGAAAATAAATAAATGCTCTGATATTCTCCTTTTAATCAACATATATTCATTCTAAAAACTTTATCAAGATGCAAATAAATTGAATAAAAACCATTGTTATTGAAACTATTATTATTTATATCATTTTATTTTTATAAAAACATTGGTTTAGTTCATTGTATTTGTGTATATAATATAAATCATTTGGCAAAAGAAAAAAAAGAGTATTAAATTTTCACAAATCATCACCACATCACTATCTTTAGCAAATTATGAACAATAACGACACAACTCTCTTAGGAAATGAGGACTCTAAATCAGTCATCTATAAAGTCAAAGATATCATCAGCGCCAACTTGAACAAATTTCCAATAGCAGAATATAAAAACTCTTATAGAAATGACTCCTTAGAAGTAGATATGACCAATTTTGACTATTATAAAAAACTTTTAGAGTCTTTCACCACTATATATCCATTAAAAACAAGATTTGCTAATGAACAGAAATTAACCTCGATAAATGATAATGATGGTAAGTTGATTTTTTTGTCCAAAGTCATGAAAAACAATGAATCCATATATAAGTCTATAGTCCCTGAAGAAAATATGATCCTTAAGGATTTTTTAACTAAACATAACTTAGATGAACCTGAAACAAAATTAAGTACAGTGGAAGATATACACAAGATTGAAGACATTGATTCATACACAAAGTTTTGTGTGGTAGTTTTAAGCAAGGACGCCTTACAAACACCAACGATTATAAACAAAGATGGAACGCCAGAACCAATAACCTTTGAGATTAAAAAGGAAAAGGACAGTGAAAAAGAGATCAAATTACACAGACTTTTTGTGACAATCTATTTGGGAATAGTCCTTTTAATCAAAGACACAGATAAAAGATTGGATTATTTGAATAATATCAGTGAGGGATTCATTAATCAAAATGATTGCTACGCTGTACTCAAGGAGTATAAACTGAATACATTCACAAAGTACTTGACTTTGAACTATAAAAACAACTACTATAAAATATCACTAAAATTGTGGGATGCCTTTAGCTATTTATTAAAAAAGGAAAATGAACTGAAAATAGAAGTGCTAAAACTTATACTGTCATATAACCTACTTTCCAATTCTGTAGATTATAATAACGCGTTGATTGATAGTATAAAAGAAATTATTGCAAACGATCAAGTGCTCTATGATATTTGTCATAACGAATTAGACTTTAGTTTTTAAATTGAAAAATAATTAAAAAAAACTGCCTTTTATGTAATGTCTTACTAACTATTCATAAACATCATCTGTATATATTATTCCTTCTTTTTTTTTTATATTTTTTGTTTTTCTTTTCAAAAATATAGGGTTATATTAGATGCTCTAATTATAAGTGTCATTGAACAATTATATATATGTACATTTGTATTCTAGTTCCTTGGAGTTCTTTCGTTTTAATCCTTGGACATTGATTACTTCAAATGTTAATTCTTATCACATATATTTTTATTTTATTTTTTATTTTTTTTTTTGGCTTAGTCGTCACATTCCTTTCTCTTCAAAACTCTTTTCTTCCCCACCATCTACTTTAAATTTAAATTTAATTTTTTTTTTATTAATTAACTTCTTCATTATACATCAAGACCATTAAGTTTGAATTGTAAACTCGACTCATTTATACTGTTGTTTCTTTGCTAATAGCTTAGGCGGAGTGCTTATTAGTTATGTCAATAACCAAAAGACTAAAAAAATCAATTGAAAAAGATAACCCACTTTAAGTTCTACCAAAAAATACATTCATCTTTAATGAACCTACTTTAAATTATAAATAGCTTCAGTAGTTAAATATCACAACTTATTTTAGTATTCTTGTTCTCATAATTATAATTTAACAACAAAATAAAGCATATACTAAAAACAAGATTTTGAATTCAATATATATAAAAAAACACGACTACAATGGCCAGCGATATAACAGATGACTCAGTTGCTGTTCAGATATTAAATGCAGGTAATATATACTTGCAAAAGGGAAATATGTTTTCACTAAACTCGCCATCATATCTAGTGTCATTCAAGGGGTCATATAACACACCCAGTATAGTACAGGAAACGGTAAAGATACTCAACAAATATCTGTATCCAATGGAGACGTTCTTAAATTCAACTATGATGTTTCAAATCATTTTGGTTTTTGTAACCACTTCTCTTTGGACTTTAGTTTTTACCAACATTCTTTTCAATAATAACAATACAAACATAGATTTAACTTTTTACTTGGACAATAGTGAATTGGGGAGCGGAGGTGGAGACATCATGAAGAGGAAAAAACAGAACAACAACAACAAGTTATTTATTTTCCATCGTAAAGTATTGATTCAATACATTTTTAGAATCTTCTTTGGAAACGATATGAGTTTGGCACTCGGTATTTATTTTTGGGTATTAATCATTGTTTTCACAAGAGTTTCATACAATTCGTCTATTCATATACTAAAGCATCAATTTGAGGAAAACTATATGTCACTGCATGAATACAGTGCTAAGTTACTACGAGATAAATTTAATATTTTTGCCTTTTTTGTGATTGCAATATCATACATTGCTGCTTTCATGAAACTTATCTATGACTGTGGCCAGCTTTTAATTTATTTTATTAATGATGGGACGTTCAATTACATCATTCCAAAGGTTAGCAAGACTGAGAATGATGTAAAAAAGACATATATTACAAACAAGTTTTATTGCAATCTTTTTGTTATACTATATTGTCTGTTTTTGTTTGTACCCTATTTTATTTTTCTGATGCTTCACAATTTTCAGTTATCTGTCTTTTCAAAACACTATCTGGCTTTCATAGGTTATTTCACTAATATTAAAAAAGAAACAAATAGTTCATTTATTGATAATGTCTCCTTAACTGAGTCTAACCCAGTTTTAATCAATCTTGCAGAACAATACCTTAAGCTTATTTCCAGCAAATTTCATTTAATCAGTTCCATCTTTAATTTAGTGGCCAATTTAACATTAATTTTTGTTATTTACATACCAACTATAAAAATAGCAAAAGATTACTTAAATAAGCTAGAGCTATCATTGAAAGAAAATCTGCACAACTTTTCCAATGTAAATACAACAGTTGCCTTAAACAAGAATAATAAAACTTCTAATACATCAAATGACACAAATGACATTAATGCTGGTAATTCTGAAAGTTTTATTAAAAGATATCTGCCTTCAGTTTTACATTTTGTAAAATACAATTTATTTGATTTTATTTATCAGATATGTATAAGCATAGCTTTGATATCATGTATAATTACGGGCATCATAGATGACTCTAATCACTTTTTATCCAAAAGAGGTCATTCCCACAAACAAGAAAATTTTAGAGTTATTGATGCAGACACCAGGGAAATCACTCTAGAACCAACTAAATTTGGAAATTATTCTAACAATTTAGGAAATTTAGGCACTTTGAATTGGATTTCTGTATTGATTGATTTCCTGCAATTATTACAATTAATCAACTTTAGTAGAGTTATCAATAATTTCACAGAAGAAGTGCAATTTTTAAAACTAAAATACAATAGCAAAGGTTACTTGCCTTTAACAAACTCTTCTGACTTAACATCTTCAGATGCAAGCAGTTCTTGCACTCGCAGTGTTGTTGAGGATCGAAATATAAGTTTGGCCTCTCTTTCTTTGTTTACATTTACTACAAATAAAACAAAAGCAAACATCAAGAAGAAAAGTTCAATAAACCATGTTGGTTCTACAAGAAAAAGTACGATATCAATGTTAAAGATACCAAACCTTTTGAAAAATAAATCTTATATAAAGAATGCACAGCTGCGATTGGAGAATTCTGTAACAACCGGAGGCAATTCCTACGAACTAACTGATTCTGCCAAGAGCTTCATTGATATTGATATTGATACATACAACAAAAACCAAAAACAAACAATCCAAGATATCAACTCTACAAGTGCTAGCAGTGTTGATATGGTGAATCGTGTGTCCAAATATAATGCATCCACTGATACAAGTGAAAATGAGTCTGAACTACCTGTCATTAATCATGACGTTGCGGAGTTGTAGGTTATGCTTATACACAGAGACTTATTTCTTTGTAATATATATAGACGGATCTATATATTGTTTTAACTGCAAATCATTGTTTTATTCTATATTTATTTGTATTTTATGTTCTGGTACTTGATTGAAAGTCTTATTTCTCAGTAACATTTTTTTTGATAAATTGATTTCATTAGTTTTTTTTTTTACTCTCATCTACGATGTTAAAAGTATTTTTTTTTTTTCAGATGCTTTTATTATCTACTGATTTTCATTTTTCGATATTTCAGTTAATTCAATAAACTCATCATAAAATATAATCCTTACTTTTTTGTTATCTTCATCTTTATTTCTTTATAATTTAACAACTTCATGTAAAGTAATTATGATAAACCAACAGACCATATATCTTTCAATAAAATTTTCTAACGGTACTAATCATTTCAATCAAAACCCTGTTAGAGATTAAACATGAGTGAGCATAAAAACAACATATATGATGTGTCATTTTTTGATATTGATATAAGGCATTTGACATTGACTTTTAAAAATGATACAAAGGACCTTGATACAGATAATGCAAAATATTCAAAAAGTTTCAAAATAATACAAACCAATTCCAAGGATAATGCTTTAGGTTATAGTGAAGAGCTATCCTTGCAGAATGGAGATTTGCTAGAATATCATCAGCTCAAAATACTTAACAAAAAAAAGACTTCAGAATTCTTTAACATCATACCGGAAGATGACTCATTAAAGCACATGTCTTTTATAAAAAGGATTCGTAAAGATTCTGGCAACAACATATATGTTGTAGTTTGTAGCAAAAAATACATATCAAGTAAGGAAGAGTTTAAAGAACTTATACATAACAAGTATCTTGTCAAAGACGAAAATGATAGAAAAATCTTGAGAGAAAATGAAGACTTTGAATTTGTTGAAGAATATGCGCTTCTTCCCAGACTGCAGCCATCTACAAAGGAGATAAATGATACTTGGTCAAAAAGCTACTGGCCACTGAACTGGAAAGGAAACAATAAAGAAAATCAAATAAAGCAAATATACTTGAATGAATTTCAAATGCCGACTTTTGAAACACTGGAATATCTGTTTAATGAAATAAATAACTACAAGAGTCAAAACAATAGGAATGAAAACAAGTACACACTATTTTATAACCATGGGCGTAAACAGAGCTATATTTACCAAGACACTACTGTCAGTGATAATTTCAAGCTTTCTCACTCGATAATCAAGGGTATTGATGATATTTGTAGCAACAAGGAGTCTAATGAGTATTTATTACAGAATTATTATGTGATCACAACACATGAGCCATGTCAGATGTGTGCAATGGCGTTGATACACTCTAGAATTAAACTCCTGATTTTTGATAAGTTCACCCCATACGGAGCACTGTCCAACAACAACTTTTCACTAGCTGATTTTGATAAACTTAATTGGAAATATCAAGTTTTGCAAAACAACTTTTATAAATATTGATACTTTTATATTTTTATTTTTTTACAATTACTCTTTTATCATTTAAAGTATAAAGATAAATAAACTTTACTTAATACATGTATACAAACAAAAAAGAGAAAAAATTAACTATTCATATATATTTTTACTGTTAGCAATTAAAAGTTTCTTCTGTTAAGTCTTCTATTCTTTGATCTTCTTTTACCGCTATCTTCCAGTCTCTTTTCCATTTCTGCTTTTGTTAAATTGCTGACAGAAGCTTGGTAATCATTGCCTAAATGTTCAATATCTAATCTCAATGTCATCACTAGATCCTGTGGCCCCAGCAGTGTTCCGTCATCTTCAATCGTTCCCTCATATAGCTTTTGTTTTATCTTGAGTACATCTGTCAAAACTCTGTGTGTGAGTATTGGAAGCCATTCCCTTTTCAGTCCCAATTCTGCAACTATATTTTCTACAATAGTCTCCAAATTTATCTCGTTGTCCTTTAAATTTAAGTAGAACAGGTCTCTGACATTTTGTCTGCCTAGATAAGTATCTATCTTTATAACAGCAAGTAAATCATTATAAACAGGAATCCTGGCTGGGGTTTCATATCTTGCTATCTGTTCTTTCAAAGACAGTAAACACTTGTTGAATATGTTGTCATTATTAATGTTCAAATCCATAAAATAGATCTCTAAGAAGGATTCTATAGATAAGCTGTCATCATTGACATTCCATAGTATGTCATCCCTAAAGAAGTTATTTGCCTTCAAGGGATCCTCAAAGGTTATAGTCAATGGAACATTTCTAACATTGATATAGTCCAATTCTACATCAACATGTTTGATTTCGGGGCCTTTTGTAATAGTTACTACTTCGCTGTAGTTTCTTCTCAGTTTACCATTAACTAAAGTATCCTTAAGTCTATTAAATTTCAAATAATTTTCTGCATTGGCTGGATCGTCAAATGAAGGAAAGTCCTTAGATGCTAAGTTATTATCAGATACTGAAGCATCTTGATCAATCTCCTGTTGTGCATCATTCTCGCTGTCAGAATCTAGTATACTTTTTATATGTTTCTGGTAGACTGCATTTAGTCTTTCGTGATCGATTTTTCTCTTTTTAGATCTTCTTTTTCTGCTCCCACTGATGTTGAAACTTCCATTCTTGGTTCCATCGTCCATGTCGCTCTCCTTGTATGTCTCGCTTCTGTTCCTAGTTTCTGACACTTCGCTAGAATCTGAGTCACTGCTCTCCTCAGAGTCTAAATCGCTGTTATAATTGAAATTGAATTTATCCTCTGAGTAGTTTATTCTCTTTCTAGTAGTGGCTCTTCTACTACCAACAGATGAATAGCCATTCAATCCTATATCGCTTCCATTAGCTCCACCAAACTGGCCATTCCCACTGTTGTCGTTGTTTATGTAGGTGTGAATTGTGTTGTTATCACTATAATCATTGCTTTCTGTATTTCTTATTCTGTTATGAAAATTTGTCACAAATCCCTGGGGTATTAAATTTACCATTTTTTTATTATTATTGTTTTTGTTTAATGTAGTCTCCTTATATGCTGTTGATATTCTTTGGTGGTTAAGAACAATTTTTAAATCTTTTAGAAGTGTTTTTTTTTTATGTACTTATTACAGCTTAATAATGAATATGTTGGCTCTATGGTGATTAAATTAGATTTTGTTTTTAGTTATACAATTAAAACAATCAGATAAAAAGATGACATTCAACAAGTGTTTCCCAAATAACAAACTGGCATTGCACAATGTTTATTGCTGAAAGCGTTTTGAAGAGAATGAAAAAAAAGAACAAAAAAAAAATTAAAATACATAATTATGAAATAATAGCTGTAATATACACGTGACTGTGTAATTTTTATGCTAATATTATTAAAACACTTGTTTACACGTAATTAAAAACATAAATATACTTAAATTTTTAATGATTAGTTGTAATCAAAGGTTTGATAGTAACGAACATTTTAATACAATACAAAGAGAAGAAAAGATTACATTATAAAAAGTTTACTATTTCATAGAATATTATAAATTAAAAGTAAGGTATACATCTTCATGTTATAACACAGGTATATATGTATATATATATTCAGCTATATTCTTAAAGGTATAAAATAATATTTATAAATCAACAGTCTTTTAAGCAGTTCCAATGATACCACAGGAAATCAAAATATCTATTTTCTTCTTAATTTCTGGGTTGCTGTAGTGACTCATTAATGATTGTGGATTGCTCTTAGCTTGTTCTAAAATGGAAACAATAACAGGGTCACTGATGATGGCCTTTACCTCTGGCTCATTCATGGCTTCTTCTCTTAATTGTTCTTGAGTTATGGTATTGTCAGCTAGCTTGGAGTTTTTCAATTTGGTGACATATGACTTGGCATCCATTATTTCCTTCATAGCATTGGAATCAAGGTTAGGAATGTCCAAGGCTTTACTGATGGTTAATTCAGCAGCAATAAATTTTTGCATTCCTGCAAGAGCGTATGATTTTCTATTGTAAGCCTTGACAAAGGTAGGTTCCATGGAAATAACCTTGTCACAGTCCTTGACACAATCTGGGAAGGCCAAGAGCTTTGACAAAGCAGCAGCTCTGTTGGAATAGTGTCTGAATTCATCTGGGTTTCTCTTAATAGCCTCATCAAATTGCTTGACAGCATTTGGCCAATCGTTCTTGGCAAAATATTCCTTACCTAGCTTAGAAGCTTCATCGGCCTTTTCAACATTAATATATTCCTTTTCAGCCTTTAACTTTAACTTCTTTTCCAATTCTTTTATGCTCTTCAAAACATCAGGGGTTCTTTGTTCAGTTAGTGCCTTCTTGTAGAATGATAAAGCAGTTTCTTCATCACCAAGCTTTAAGTAAGCAGAGGCCATTCTCTTGTAAATTTTAGCAACAGTGGCATAATCTGCTCTATTTGCTTGACATAGTTCAATAGCTTCTTTCAATGTGTCTATAGCTTGCATGATCTCATTAGTTTCAATGTATACGGCAGCAATGTTGTTCAAATACAATGGATCTGGATAATTAGAAAAGGCTTTTCTATAATTCTCTAAGGCAGTCTTAAAGTCCTTAGCCTTGTAAGCTTTGTTACCTTCATCTTTTATTTGAACAGAAAGTTTCTTGGCAATTGTTTCATCTTCTGTTTCTTTAACTTTAGGTTCTGGCTTATTAATTTGTTCTTCAGCTTGTTTCTCTTGTTGAGGAGTGATATCTTCCTTTTGGAGAACTTCGTTATCACCAGCCTTAGGATCACTCTCAGGCATGTTTTCCATCATGTTTTTCAAAGCTACAATGGCTTTTTGGTACTTTGGATCACTTAAAACACTCATATCTTGCTTCAAATAAGCTTCCATGAAAGCAGGATCCTGCATAACTTGCATGACTTCAGGGTTGTTGAAAATTTCACTCAAATCAGGAGTTTTGCTTGAAGGAGAATCTCTGTCTTTGATCAATTTCTTGACATCTTCAATACCTTTAACAGCAAAAGCAGCACCCGGTTGCAATTCTAAATATTTTTCGTAGGATTCTAAAGCTTGTTCATAGTTGTGTAATCCAACTTGTGCAGTAGCCAATCTACCGTAACCTCTGACAAAATCACTTTTCAATTCAATACACTTTTCGGCATCTTCCTTAGCTTGCTGAAATTCAAACAAGGATGAACGACAAGCAGATCTGTTACTGTATAAAATGTGTAAATCTGATTCAGAAGCTAAAGTGATTGCTTCAGTATACAAGTCAATAGCCTTTTTAAAGTCCTTGTTTTTGAAACAGGTTGCAGCATCAGCCTTAATTTGTTCAACTGTAGACATTCTTCTTTTTTAATTATTTATGTATTACTCAATGGAGTGTATTTCCTTAAATCTGGTTTACAAGTATGTTTTCTTTTAAGTAATGATATTGTTAATTAGTAAATACATATTTTATTATAAACAAAATATATAATGAGTTTATTAATGTTTGAACATTAACTCTGCATTGTTGAACTATCTCCTTAGATAGATAATCTTTTGAATATTGATATAATGATCTAGATATACACTTTATTATATATGACATTAAATAGATGAGTTAAACAAAAAATTTTCCTATCTTTCAACCACCCATTTCTTTCTTTCTTTCCTTCATTCTAATTGATAGCAATAATAATAATAATAATAATTTCATTCTTCCTAATATTAAAAAAAATAAAAAAAAGAATTTTCTGGAAAATAACTATTATTACTGTTGTATTTGATCTCGTGACATAGTTAGAATTAAGAAAGCCTGTTATTTAAACACGTGATATTTATTTAAATAGAGAGATACTTTCTAGCAAAGCTACAGAGAAAAGAAATAATTCTTTTTTTAAAGATTTTTAATGTGAACAAAAAAGATCTTCATCATCTTAATTTTTTTAAATGTGATTTAATATTAGATCTATATTCTAATAGACTTTTATAATATAACAATTTGTTAAACATGAATGATTATGAATATATTTATATATTTATATATATAGAGAAAAGGTTATTAATGTAGAGTTTGTATCGATTATTATAGAAAAAGTCTGTTAGTGTCAACCATTGAAAACAAAAACAAAAGAAAAAAAACAGGATGTCAGAACGTTCTAATGAAGAAATAAATATCAACTTTATGAAATGGTGTAAAGAACAGGGAATTGATTTCTTAAAAAATGATATAAAGATCATGGAAAGCAATACTAAAAATAGATACCTGATTACTGAAAATAAAATCAATGAATCTGAAACTATATTCAAAATTCCATACGGCATTTTGATGAATCCAATCAATTGTTCTATTAAGGATTATTTAAAAAATGATACAAAAGAGTCTAATGATCAAGAAATAGACGAAGAAGAAGAAGAAGAAGAAGAAGAAGAGGAAGAAGAAAGGGATGGAAATAGAGAATGGAAAAACTTAGTGGTTGTTCTTTATAGCGAGATGTTGAAAGGGGAATCAAGTAAGTGGTATCCTTACTTGCAGATTTTGCCCACTTCAGAGGATCATAAGTTCAGCAATTTGTACTACTGGAGTGAAGAAGAATTAAAGATGTTGCACCCAAGTAAATGTGTTGAACGAATGGGAATAGACAAAGTGAAACAGATGTACAATGAAATCCAAGATGAGTACAACAACATGAGTGAATTATCCTTTGAAAGATTTTTACAACTGTCATCCATCATAATGTCTTACTCATTTGATGCCAATGTTAAGTCTATGGTTCCTGTTGCTGATCTTTTAAATGCCTCATGGAATAACAACGCCCATTTACAAATAGATGATGAAGAGGAAGAAGAAGAAGAAGAAGAAGAAGAAGAAGAAGAGGAGAAATCAAAAGCTAGCCTTGCTGATGATGAAAAAGAATTCATTCATATGATTGCAACTAAAAACATAGAGAAGGGAGAGGAACTATACAACATCTATGGAGACCATCCAAACGGTGAACTACTTAGAATGTACGGTTACGTTGAAGATGGCAATATGAATGAATTTGCTGAAATAGGCTTAGAAGATGTTTTAAAGCTGAACAAGAACTACAAGAAATACATTGAATTAATAGATGATAACTATGATTTAGAAGACCCTTTGATAATGGAGACCTATGATGTTTATTTACAATCTGGAATGATGTCCGAGTTAATTTTACTTGTTGAACTTTTGGAAACTTTGGATAAAAACAACGACAAATCCAACTTGGGTAAACTAATAAAGAGCAACTTCAAAAGAGTTATTACTAAACATGAAATAAGTTCAGAAACGGTAGACATTCTAGGTAAACTAGTTAATGATAAAATTGAACTTTACAAGGCAAGTATAAAGACTTTAGAAGAAATGGATGGATTTAAAGCGTCCACAGGATATGATAAAATCCATATGAGCTATGTGGTATTGACAAATGAATTGAGATGTTTAGAACAGGCAATGGAGATCTTACTAAAGGAACATACTGTTATAAAAACTTCACAACCTATTGTGCCTTCTAATGATAAAGATGAGCGTAAAAGAAGAAGATTGGAAAAGAGAGAAGAAAAGAAATTAATCAAGAAAACTAAAAAGAAAAACGTTTAATTTAAATCTGGTAAGTTTATGTAGATTTTTATTTAAAGATATATATTTGCAACTGTTAAATAGAAGGTTTTGTATCATGTGATGTTACCAATATATCTAATATAATTTTTTTTTTTTTCAATAGGGATTATAAATTGTGTACTTTCTTCTAAAATATATAAAAAAAAATACCCTACTGTATAAATTAAAATTAATACAATCTAAAAAATTATTTAAAAACATGACTAAAAGCATGACCAAATCAGTAGGGGTATTTTTAGAAAAAAAATTTTTTAGTTTTACTTAGTAGTGAGGTTTTTGTTAAATGGATTAAAATAAAAAGTTAAAAGCAAAATAAAGAGAGAGAGAGAGTGGGAGAAAAATAAGAAAGAAAACAAAATAATAATTTAAAGGGTGTGATTTTTATTTTTAGCTATGTGGAGATAATAAAAAAATAAAAAAAGGAATAAATTACAGAGGGATAACAATTTAATTAGAACTTTTTAATTATAACTACAAACAACAACAACAACACACATTTAAATACATACACATATATATTATTCTATTCTATATTCAACTAAACATATATTTACATTAAAGAAAGAAACATATAGTGTCTTAACCATCAACATCACATAACAATTACCAAGTATATATTGGATACTATTGAACATAAAAAAAAAACACCACTAAAAAACTTTCATATACTCATAAACCACATTTTGTTATAAAGTATTGATAACTTGATATATACATATACTCTAAAACAACAACAACATCAATAATAATATAAAACCTGATTTTCTAATTATTATTAAAAAAAAAACTAATCATAATATATTTCAACATATACATATACAAAAAAAACAATACAGTAAACAATGGGAGAAGAAACTTTAAATGACAACACCTTTATAGGTAAATATCAAATTATAAAAACCTTAGGTGAGGGTTCCTTTGGTAAAGTGAAGTTAGCCTATTATAAACAGAACAAGGTTGCTCTTAAGATCATCTCAACAAACAAGTTAAAGCAAGATGATATGAGAGGCAGAATAGACAGAGAAATTCAATTTCTAAGGCTTTTAAGACACCCACACATCATCAAATTGTATGACGTTATAAAATCTAGCCAGGAAATCATCATGGTTATGGAATACGCCTCAAATGAGTTGTTTGATTACATCATTCAGAGAGAAAAGCTCCCAGAGAATGAAGGAAGAAGATTTTTCCAACAAATCATATCTGCTATTGAATACTGTCATAGACTGAAAATTGTCCATAGAGATTTGAAGCCTGAGAACTTGTTACTCGATGAAAAGTTGAATGTAAAAATTGCAGATTTCGGGTTGAGTAACATAATGCAAGACGGGAACTTTTTAAAGACTTCATGTGGAAGTCCTAATTATGCCTCACCGGAAGTCATTTCTGGTAAGCTGTATGCAGGACCTGAAGTTGATGTTTGGTCTTGTGGTGTTATATTATATGTCATGCTCTGTAGAAGATTACCCTTTGATGATGATTCTATACCTGTTTTATTCAAAAACATCAGTAATGGTGTCTACACTTTGCCTCAGTTCTTAAGTCCAGGGGCTGTTGATCTTATTAAGAAAATGCTTATTGTCAATCCCTTGAAGAGAATCACTATTGATGAAATTTTCCAACATGAGTGGTTCAAAGTTGATCTTCCTGTGTACTTAGTCCCTGAAAGACTGAAAGCAAAAGTGTACCCTGAGTTGGATGTATCCAGTACAATGGCCAAGGAAGAAAGTATTTCTCAAGAGGAGTTGAATGAAGAGATTATACAACTATTGACACTTAAATTGGGCTATGATAATTTAGAAGTGCAACAGGCATTTTCAGATAACACTTTTACCAATCCTAGATATGTTGAGATCAGGGATGCGTATAATTTGATAGTTAAAAACAAAGATTTAATAAACGACATCAAACACTCCTCTAATGCCAACGACTCTTTATCATCTATAAACTCATCCTTTACATCCACCGTAAATGCGAAATTCCAGTCAGAGCAAAACAAAGCTTCTTTATCAAGGGGTAACGATCGAGCTTCCTCTACGGGCCAAGACAATAACGGCAGCATAAGCAACACCAATGTGCCATCTTCGTTCAACAATGACTTAGAAAAGGATTCCTCATCAACAATTTCCATTCTACCTTCTTCCATGCCCTCTATACACAGAGCACAGATGTTGCAAATTTACCAATATCAAATTGAGCAGCATTATCTACATATAATCAAGAAAAACCATATAACTGATGAAAACGACGTTCATCAGCTCAACATTGAAAAGTTGAGAGAACTAGAGACGATTCAGCACAAGATCAACAATTTGCCAATGAAGAAATCAAGCAAGTCAGTCAAGTGGCATTTTGGTATAAGATCAAGATCATACCCACTGGATGTAATGGGAGAAATTTATTCAGCACTAAGGTCATTAAACTGTGAATGGGCGAAACCATCCGAGGAAGATTTGTGGACGGTTAGAGTAAGATGGATCAGCAATGTAAACAATGGTTACAAATACCAAGGAGATAAAATGAAGATGGTTATACAACTTTTCCAAATAGAAGCGAACAACTATTTAGTTGATTTCAAGTTTGATGGAGTCGATTTGGTTGCCACTGATAATGATATAATCAAAAACCACGAGGCACTAAGTGATGATGAGCTGTTTACTTTATCAGCCTATCCATTCTTGAACATGACTATTTCTTTGATCAAAGAGCTTGCCATAAACTCTCAAAGATGATGATGATATGTTTATTTGAATCTAATTTATTTATTTTTTTTCTAATCACATGGTAGACTAAAGTTATATATTCTATTCTAATGCTCTGGCATTACATATGAGCTTGTTTATAATCTATGAATATGTATGAATTGTTTTTTTTTATTTTTTTAAATATATATTTTTTTTCTTTTCGTTTTTACTGGTATAGTGAACATTTTGAAATAGCAACTTGAACGAAAACAGAAAAACTAATTTATTACTTATTTTTACATGAGGAAAAAAAAACAAAAAAAAAAATTGGAAGAATGAAAATAATACAAATTTAACATTAAAATTATAATTAAAATGACATTAACACTTCAATGTAATCATTTCAAAAAAATACAAAGAAACTTCTGCTAATCGTCAAACAATTTTATCGAACAACTGTTTTTATTTAATTAATATTTCCATAATTGCTTTGATAACTGATTTTTGAATGCCGTGGCTTTAAACTTTGAAAGGAAAGAAAAACCAAACATTCAAACGTATCCAAGAATTGCAAACCATAAAAGAAAAACTATAGTAATCTATATATATTATTTTTGAAAAATAGACTTATAACTATAGAGATAAAACATAATCAGTAATGAGTGTTTTTGATGATGGTGGAAATAAAAAGAAAAAAGTCACAAGACGGTCTGTTCTAGACAACTTGAAAACAAATTTTAACGATCTGGAGTCCTTTGCTGAAAAATTGCAAGATATATCAGATGACAACGATGAATTTGACGACAATGACGACAATGCTAATAATACAAGGAGAACAAGAAGGGGTGGAAGCAGACGAATAAGATTACTGCGAAACAATGAAGAGAATGTAAATAATACTAAAAAACAAAAACTTGATCCCACAAGCGAAGTAGCGAAACCATCAGAGAATATGCCAATTATAGAGAGTGACTCTGATGAAAACTCCTCTGATCTTAGTGATTACGAATATCCTGATATAAAACCCGTGAAAGTAGTGTTAGGTGAAAAACGAAGATATGTAGTCAACCCGGGGACTGTGATGAAACCTTCAAGTTATAAAGGAAGCATTGCGGAATTTTTCAATAGTTATAGAACATTTATAGACGATAAAGATATGAGTGAGGATGAGTATGATAGAAACATAAAAGAAAAGAAAGAAATTCACTCAGAAATCCAGCAAAGAATTAAAAATAACGAGATCAAACCTGATCTTAAAAGTGTAACAGTAAGAGACTTTTCCCTTCCAAAGGGGTATACTGAGCCAATCCATATAGTTTACAAAGAGCAAAACATGGCGACGTTAAAAAACAGTATAGTGAACCAAGGGTTGACAATGAAAACGATTTTTAAGAACAGTGAGCGTAATAAGAAAAGAATCGTTAGGAAAATAGTCAGTATGGTTGAGCAACATTTTAGAAATTTGAAAAACACAGAGATAAATAAAAAACGAGAGGAGCTTAAGAATGCTCAACGAATAGCCAAAAGGAATGCTTTGATGGTTAAGAAACATTGGCAGCTTGCACTCAGGGCGTACAATATCATGGAAGAGAGAGAAAACAAAAAAATTGAAGAAAGCAAATTGAAAGAAAATTTCAATATAATCTTGGAAAAGAGCAGTAAGTTGTTAAACAAACAGTACAAAAACGAGTCAGAAATTAAAGATTTATCTGTTTTGAAAAAGAAAAATGATGACGAACTTAGTGTAGAAGAGTTAAAACTTAAATATGGTGACGTTGATAGCTTAAGCGAAGAAGATAATTCCGAAGAGGAAGAGGAAAAAAGTTCCAGTTCCTACAGTGAAAGTGACAGTATAGAATCTATCCAACAAGGTAAAGAGTACACTGAGTCTGAAATGAGAATAATTAATGAAGAACTGAATTTAGATACTAAGGAATCAAATATTTTGTCAGAGTCTAGTTCAGATGATTTTGAAAGTGATCTTTCCAGCTCAATCTCTTCGTCAAGCGAAGAGGAAGAAAAAGAGGAGGAAGAAGAAACAGGAATTGGGGCGCTAATTGCAGAAAAGCTAGACTCTGAAAGTGATAATGAGTCAGAGTTTAGTAAAATGAGTGATACTGGATCAATAAATAATAATTCAGAAACTCCTGACATGACCAATGATGAATTAAATTCAGTTGACAATAACGAAAAGAGTGAAAAAAACAACGACAACACCTCTCAATCCAAGACATCTGTTAGTATAGAGGATGTGGAACTACCAAGTAGACTATTGAAGGGTGATTTAAGATACTATCAAAAACAAGGGTTAAACTGGCTTGCAAACCTTTACAAAACCAAAACAAACGGAATTTTGGCAGATGAAATGGGACTGGGAAAGACTATTCAAACAATATCCCTTCTATGTTACCTGGCAGAAATCAAACACTACTGGAAACAGCACCTTGTGATTGTACCAACGAGTGTGATATTGAACTGGGAAATAGAGTTCAAAAAATTTGCCCCTGGGCTTCGAGTGCTGTCATATTATGGGACACCACAGGAGAGAATGCGGAAGAGAAAGGGCTGGAACAGTGAGGATGGAAAGTACGATGTTATAATCACATCATACCACCTTGCCGTGGCCGACCAGCAGGTTTTCAAAAGACGAAAGTGGGGATACATGATTTTGGATGAGGCACACAACATTAAAAACTTCAAATCTAACAGATGGCAAGCGCTTCTAAGCTTCAACAGCGAGTATAGACTCTTACTGACGGGAACTCCCTTGCAAAACAATCTTAGTGAGTTATGGTCGTTGCTTTACTTTTTAATGCCAAAGACTTTGCTAGAAAACGGAGAGCTGGAAGAAGGTTTTGCAGACTTGGACTCCTTTCAAGAGTGGTTTAGTAAGCCTATAGACAAATTTATAGAGAGAAGTGAGGATTTAGCCAATGATGATGCAAAGAGAAAGAAGGAAATGGAGAAGGAGAAGGAAAAATTAAAAATGATTGAAAAGCTGCATATGATTTTAAGACCTTACATTCTTAGAAGATTGAAGAAGGATGTGGAAAAACAAATGCCTAAGAAATATGAGCATGTTGTTATGTGTAGACTCTCCAAAAGACAACGGTATTTGTATGATGAGTTTATGTCCAGAACTCAGACAAGGGAGACGTTGAAATCTGGAAACTATCTATCCATCATCAACTGTTTGATGCAATTAAGAAAAGTCTGCAATCATCCAGACCTTTTTGAAGTTCGGAGCATTAAAACCTCCTTCAGTATCAAAGAAAACTTTTGTAAGAATTTTTACAATCTGTCAAGAATGATATTAAAAAACATTCAAGATTTGGATTTTTTAGTTAAATCAAAAGTCAATAAGAATTTTTTAAATCTTTTGGTCAATAACTATGAAGAGGGTGGATATCTTGAAAATGAGCTTTTAAAAAATGAATTAAGTTGTAATGACATGATTCTGAATGAGATTGAAGCCTTGGAAAAGGAATTGAAAACCTTTGGCAAAGATTTAGCTACTACTAGTGATAATGATAAAAATGACGATGTAAACTTAGATTACCAAGATATTGAAAGTTACTACAGATATTGGCAACGGATAAAGATCATGAACAAGATAAATAGGTTATTAAACTTGATATACGTGAATGACAACAGAATTAACAAGAACCTTTACCTTGACAATAGGTTTATAAAAGACACTTTACAAATAGTTTTAAAGGATAAAAACACCAACACTGGTAAACAGATCAAGGTTAATATCTTTGAGGTTTACAGAGAGTTAATAGATAAGTATTGTTTCATCACACCAAAATGTATAGTACTGGAAAATAATGATTTGTTTTACAATAATAACATCAATGGAGAGAATAAAAACCATAATAACATCTATTATAAAAGTGATAAGTTTGAAGATGGTGAAAATAGAAAGTTGATGTATGAATCTGATTCTCAAGAGATCGACGACAATTTCTTTAAAATCAACAATAAACTGAACATTGAGTTTCCAGATAAGTATTTATTAGAGTATGATTGTGGAAAGCTTCAAAGACTATCAAAGCTTTTAAAGGAACTCAAGGACAACAAACACAGAGTACTTATATTCACTCAAATGACAAAAGTGTTGGATATTTTGGAGATTTTCTTAAATTACCACAATTACACTTACTCCAGATTAGATGGTAGTACCAAACTGGAAGACAGACAATATCTAACGGATGAGTTTAACAATAAGGATAGCAAGACTTTTTGTTTTATATTGTCTAGTAGATCAGGAGGAGTGGGAATCAATTTGATAGGTGCAGATACTGTGATATTTTATGATTCAGATTGGAATCCAGCTATGGACAAGCAATGTATGGATAGATGTCATAGAATAGGGCAAGTTAGAGATGTGAACATTTATAGGTTGATAAGTGAGCATACTATAGAAAACAATATATTGAATAAGGCTATCCAAAAGATCAATTTAGATAATATAATCATCAAGGATGGTAATTTCAATATAGATTTTTTAACAACAGATAATGAAAAATTAAAAGATAATGTAGAATTGTTAGAAATGGTTGAAGATGAAGAGGATACTGTAGCTTACAAAAGGGCTATAAATGAAGAAAAGGAGGAACATGTTAATGATTATGAAGAAGAACAAGAAGATATGTCAGATGAAGATCATAAAATGATAAAAGAGGTGTCATCTGATGATAATAATAATGATATTGATAATGATACTAGACATGTAGAAGATTATATGTTAAGATTTATATCTAATGGATATTATTCTATATAGTGATTATTTTTGTTATGTGTGTGTGTGTTTAAAATAAAAAAATAATTGATGGATATATTAATGATATCATATGATATGTAATATATATAAGAGAGAGAAAAATATATATTCATTTAAAATATTTAGTTTTTAAGGGGAGTATTTGTGTGTATATATCTAATTAGTATAATATTACGTACTATATTATATCCGATTAACATTATACTAATATTTAAGATATATATTACTAATAATAATTCTAACTATATACGTATATAATATATGTATATGAAAATAAGATGGATAAGTAACTTATACAGAGAAAGAGAGAGTTATATGTATATCTGTGTAAAATATATTTGTTAATATACGTAATAAATTATTCATAATTAACTAACTAATTAATTAACTATGTAAGTAAGTGAATATTTGATAGGGAAAGAAATAAAAATAAAATAAATAAAAATCAAGGGAAAAGATATTTTATTTTTATTTTGATGTAGATATTGTTTATAAAGAGACAAAGATAAGAAGTTTAAAGAGAGAGATATATACAGATACATACACATACATAGAAAAGAAATTTTAAATAGGTGTTATTATTATTATTACTTTTTGTCTCCCTTAGTTTTTATTTTATATATACGTAATATCATAGTTAATGTGTATTTTAAACAAATGTGTTGATAAATCATTTAAACACCTTCTCACTATGTATTTCTTATCAATCAATCAATATATATATATAGAGGTTAACACTCTAGAATTTTATTAAAGAAATTGATCTTTAATTTATATTTTAATAGTCATTAACAATATTATAAAGAGAACAAATATAAAAGACCATCAACAAACAATTGTATATATACAACTAAATATATATATAAACCATTATAGACTGAACCTAAATTACAAATCACAAATTAATAAAAAACAAAATAACTTAAAAACATGTCCGCCAACGCTATCAAAGTACACTACAAGGGATCCACCAACGACTACTTATTATTGTTGAATGATGATATTGAAGTAATCCAAAAGGTCATTGACACCCTTAAGGAAGAAGACAGCATCAGTGACAAGTCTCAATATGAAATCAACAATCTTTTAGCTCTAGACAAGGTCTTCACCACCACCAATAAGAAGGGTACCAATGGTGAATTGATCCAATGCAACAGACAAGAATTGGAAAACGAGTTCAAAACTAAGGATGACTATGAGATCTTTAAGATAATCTTGACCGAAGGAAATATTGTGAATGAAGGTACCCAAGCTAATTTCACCAAAAGCAAGTACACTGAAACCAACCCTTCCAATGGAGGTTACTAAGTAAGTGATGCAGTTATAGATTCTAATGACTTTTTTTTTAAAAGAAAAAATTTTAAATTTAACTTTTATACATATATGGTAGGTATTAGCATATTTAGAAAAGTGTTTTTACACTTACAGCTATGCTTATACTTATAGTTACATATATATATACTTATATAAAAAATTGATTAAATTTAATTTAAAAAAAACAATGAAAAACCCTTAATGAACACTCATAAAACATACATAATTTAATTTATATATATATATATCTTTTTTTGTTGTTGATTTAAATTATTCGTTTTATACCGGTAATATATACCTTACATATCACTTCTATATAGTCACAATATATAAAGAATTAAACACATAGATACATATATAAAAGTATATTTAAAAAATTATTTCTTTGAAAAAAAAAAAAAGAGATTTACCAAAACCACATCATGCCTGTAGATTAGAATAATTGGATGATGTGTCGTTATATATATCTAGCACATTTTCCATATGCGATAATATACTCGCTCTTAGTGGACTTTTGTTTTCCAGTGATCGTTCTAAAACATTTATTCTCAGCGACTTTGAGGAATAAAACGAGGTGTTATTATCACTGTACTCATCACCTTCTTTACTATCTTTACTATCATTACTTATCTCAGTAAATGTTTCCATCTTATCATTATCTAACGTATCCTTTTTAATAACCTCAACTGCAGCACTCCCTAGTCCATTTTTCCACATTTGATTGTGCAATTCCTTTTTCATTTGAAAACCACTACTCTTTCCTGTCATCATATCATATGTGTCATAACTACTATGAGTGTTCAATGTTAAATTGTTTCTTAACTCTAATTTATTTTCAACAACCTCAGATTTGGGCAAAAATATCATTGATCTATCACTGATCGATGTGTTGGATTTAGCAGTTGAATTACTTATAACATCATTTTTACATTTTAAATTAGTATCACTATCTCTCATTTTTTTTTCCTTTTCTCCCAAGGAGTTAAATGATATAGATTTTGCCATTGTTTTTCTATTGATAAAAAACAGCTTAAAGGAATCTCTTTTTTTTCCAAATATTTTGTTTCTTTTTTTCAAATAATCAACCAAATTTAATATATCACACTCATTATACCAATAGTTATTATTATTCAAAAAACTCTCAACCTCTAGCCTATCATTGACGTTTATCATTCCTTTTATATTGTCACTTCTTGGATTGTCATCACTTAAACAGATATCATCACCCCATACCCATTGCAGTTCACTGTTATCAAAAGTCTCATTACTTCTAAACTTCATTCCTAAAACATATATTCTGTTGTAATAACACCTATTCCTGATATCCAATTCAGGCGCAGTGTTAAAACTCTTGTTTGGTTTATTTTTTAATCCCATACCAAATGATAAGTTACTGGTGTATGGCTCATAGTTAACATCATAGTCTTTAACTGCCATGTTATTCGGCTTTATGATCTGCTTAAAGATAGTGTTTATCTCATTGTATTTCAAACTACGTACACTCAATAATAACTCCATAGATAATTTATAGTTATTATTCTTATTACTAGAAGGCTTCTTTTGAAAATCACCATCATATGCATTATAAAATTGTAGTAAATGCTCAATTTTACCCTTGATATTGTCATACTCTACCCTATTCCAACAGGTTATCATTATTTCATATATTAAAAAGTTACACTCTAATATCAACTTAAAGCTCAACTTGTTTTCATAGCTACCATTTGAAGAGGTGTTACCATATGACCTTAGAATATCTTCATTTAAATCTAAAGTTATACCGTCATCAAAATCCGTGGCTAACTGAGCTAATTTTAATGGTATACAGAACTTAATGCTGAAGCCGTTGTGGTTATTGTTTGAATTTACTACACTATTACTGTCATAAGTCAATATAAGAAGGTGACTTTTAAAAAGCAACAATATATCCTTTGTACTAGTATTAAATTCAAAAGAGTCCTGTATGTTATTGAACCTCCTTGAACCCACACTGTTTCTACCACTAAAACTAAGCCTACTACTTAATATTTTGCTGATATTTTTATAAAAGGGTTCATGTTTTTCCTCCTTCAAGTTAACATTGCTTTCATTTGTTTTTTGATTAGATAAGTAGCTAAATAAACTAGAGGTATTGGTATTAGCTCTATCTGTTTTATAAAAATCCGTTTTTGAGCTATCAGTTGATGGTCTTTTCTTTCTAAATGTTGAGCCATCGCTTAACTTTGTTGTTAAATATGTTGTTATTACAGGAGTCAATAGAAATATAGGCCCAAATTTTTTTATATCCTGTGAGACTATGCCATTCCAGCATTCAGATCTTTCATGTGGAACCTTTCTTGTAAAGAAAAAGGAGTCTTTATTTAAATTTATATTGCTTATTATATTTTCATATTTAAAATTTGGAGTTAATCTACTCTCTTGACAATATTCGGAGTTACTATAATCTATGCTATTATCATTATTCAGAGCTATATTAGATTTTGTAAGATAATGCCTTTTCCTCTCTCTACGAACTGTACTGGTGTAGTCCATTTGAAAATTATCTATTTTTTCTAGCTTTATTAAGAGATCATTGAGATTATCTGCAATATTAACTCTATAGTTGGAATCATCAATGTGATTAACCAACACTCTAGTGATAAATATTTTGTATTTGATAATTCTATTTATAGGACTTTGTAGCAATGATTCAAATGTATAGTTTGTGTTATCATTCGGTTTTAACTCCGACGAACTGGTATTTAACCTTCTAATTTTGACAATGTTATTTAAGCTTTCAACATACTGCATAAGGTTAAAAGTGTTACCTTCACCTTTGCAGTCGTTGTCATTCATGTTTGCTTGGCTGTCATCTTCGAGAATACTTAATATAATATAATAAATTTTGATATAGTTTTCATAAAAGTAAATTGACATGTTATTTGATATAAGTAAGCTAATTGTATCAATTTTTAGGATAGAATCTTTGAAAGGTTTATTTATTATGTTTTTGATGTTTCTACAAAGGTCGGTATGAATTAATATAATATTTTCTAAGTAGTAGTCAAATTGATTGAAAATAGGGTCGCTTTTCAAATATGTAATAAAAGAATCTCTTAATGTGGTGATATTGTTAATGTATTCCTTTTCTGTTTGATAAATCTCGTTTGTTATATAGTCTATTTGATTATAATTTTGCTCCAATATCATTTTATTGGAAACAAATGCACTATTGATGCCTGTTTTTACAGGAATTTTGTGATTATTAAGTAGAAGATTTGGCTCATCACCTATATGAGAAGAAACAGAAAGGTGCACAGGTGATGATTGAATTATGTCAATGTATTGCTCACTGTGACCCTCTTCATTTATTTCTTTTAGTGTGGCACTGTTATAAGTTGAGCTATCTGACATTTTAAACTATGTATAAATATTACAAAAAACGAGTGGAGTTTGATATAATTTGAATTTATTTCTTTTTGGTTGTACAAGTTTTTAGTATTTTCTTGTCTACTTTAAAGAGGTCTATTAATGACAACAATCAAATATATGTAAAATTGCAGTTTAGAAGTGTATATTTGCAATTACAATTTGATAAACTTAACTTCCTAATGATATAGAAGAAAATGATATTAATTACATCGTTAATTTAATTTAATTAATTAATATTTTAAAAAATATTACAGTGAATTCAATTTAAAATCATAATAAAAATAACAAAAAGTTACCAAAATTTATATTAGGTAAAAACAATTAGTTCACAAAAAAAAAAAAAAAAAAAGTAATTGATTAAACACATAGTCACGAGAATTAATATATATAGATGTATATATTAGAGCATATCATTTACAATGTCTTAAAGAAAAAAACCATCATACACTTTTCAAACATAATGGGTCCTTTTAGTGGACATATATTTATCAAAAGTCATAAATAAAGAATATATATACAGGGTACTTTCTCATTAACTGAAGTTATTCAAAAATATATATGTTTCATCTTTTAAGAATCTTCTTCAGGGTCTTCAACAATCACTTCGTTTTCGTCGTGATTTGGGAGAACGGAAATTTTACCATCCTTCATAACAACTTTAACAGTTTCTTCATTTCTCAATTGTGATTTAAGTAGCAACATGGCCATAGGGTTTAATATTTCTTTTAATATTAGTCTGTTCAAAGGTCTTGCACCATATTGTAAATCGTATCCATTTTCTCCTAACCACTTCTTAACATCCTCACTAACATCCAGCTTAATTCTTCTCTCAACCAATCTTTCTTGGACTTCATGAAGTCTGATGTCAACAATCTTACGAATGGAAGAGCTTGTTAATCTATTAAACAAGATAATATCGTCTATTCTGTTAATAAATTCAGGAGCGTAGTAGTGCTTCATATAGTCGAGAATCTTCTTTTTGGTTTCTGGTGTCCAAGTTCCATCATCATTAGTGCCTGATGATTGGCTTTCAGCATCCTTTATCAAGATATCTTGACCAATATTGGAGGTCATCACAATAATTGTGTTTTTGAAATCTACAACATTACCCAAGGAGTCAGTTAATCTACCTTCATCTAAAACTTGCAATAAGATTTTACTTACGTCAGGATGTGCCTTTTCAAACTCATCAAACATGACAATAGAGTAAGGATTTCTTCTAACTTTCTCAGTTAATTGACCACCTTCCTCAGATTGAACATAACCTGGTGGAGATCCAATCAACTTTGAGATCGAATGCTTTTCCTGGTATTCAGACATATCAAATCTGATTAGTTTTCTTTCATCATTGAATAAGAATCCAGCGAGCTTCTTACATAACAATGACTTACCTATACCTGTAGGACCTGTCATAAAGAATGAAGCAATTGGTCTATCTGTACTGGTCAAACCTGCTCTTTGCAATCTGACAGCGGATGATATAGCAGTTATAGCTTCGTCTTGCCCTACAACTTCTTGTTTCAAACTTTCTTCCATAAACAACAACTTATCTTTTTCGTTGCTCTTAATTAAATTTTCCATAGGAATTCCAGTCATCTTAGAGACAACCTTTGATATATCTTCATTGCTTACGGAGTCATGTAAAAGTGACATTTCGTCTCCCTTCTTGGAGCTGTTTTTCTTTTTTAATAGTTTCTCATTTTCTTTTAACTTAGTCTCAAGGGCAGGTATCTTGGCATATCTCAATTCAGATGCTTTAGCAAAGTTGTTATCTCTTTCATATAAGATTAATTGTTGCTTCATATTTTCTAAGCTTTCTTTATTTTTTTTAACTTCATCAATCAATCCTCTTTCTTTGACCCAAATATCAGTCAATCTCGACAACTCAGTGTCAATCTTTTCAAATTCTTTTTGTAATTTTTCTCTTCTTTCAACTGAAATGGCATCAGTTTCCTTCTTTAAGGAAACCAACTCTATTTGAATTCTAACCTTTTTTCTATCTAATTCATTAATAACTTCAGGTTTTGATTCATGTTGTAGTCTCAAGGCAGCGCATGCTTCATCTAATAAATCAATGGCCTTATCTGGTAAATTGTTAGCTAAGTATCTGTCAGATAAACTAGCTGCAGCTACTAGAGCATTATCCATGATTCTTACACCATGATGAACTTCATACCTGTCCTTCAAACCTCTAAGAATAGTAATCGTGTCATCAACAGAAGGTGGATCAATTATAACAGATTGGAAACGTCTAGCTAAAGCGGGATCTTTTTCAATAATTCTGTACTCATCTAAAGTGGTTGCTGCAATAAGTCTCATACCTTTAGCTAGTTTGGGTTTTAGAATGTTGGCGGCATCCATGGCTGAATCTCCTGATTTACCCAATCCAAGCAACATATGGACTTCATCAATAAACAGTAAAACTTCACCATGTTTGTCGTCAACTTCCTTGATGATTTTTTGCAATCTCTCTTCAAATTCTCCCCTGTACTTACAACCAGCTACAATCTTGGATAATTCCAATGATATCACTTGTTTGTTTTTCAATGATTCTGGAACTTGACCCTCCACAATTCTTTGGGCCAAACCATTGATAGCGGTTGTTTTACCGGTACCTGCTTTACCAATGATGATAGGGTTGTTTTTTGTTCTTCTTGATAAAATTTCCAAAAGTCTTTGAATTGAAGTATCCATACCAATGACAGGATCAAGTTTGTTTTGTTTTGCAAGCTCAGTGATATTTTCTCCAAACTCCTCAAGGGCTGGCTTTTCCGACTGTCCTTGATTTGGATTCATTCTCATTTGAACAAATCTTTTGTTTGTTAATAAGTTTGGAAATGCGCCCGTGCTAGTTTTATAATTATTGATATAAGGCGATGTTTTAACTGATAAGACATTGCTTGTATTAATACTTTTGGAAGGTCTGATGTATCCTTTAGTTAAAGCACTGCTAAATGCTCGTGTATTCATAATTAAATTCTGCTTCTTTTGAGCACCTGTTGTTATGTGCTCCAGAGCATTAATATAACTTTTTCTTAACATTATATGTTATTTATGTTTTATAATTTTGTTGAATGGTTTAAAAAATAGTTGATGGTTGTTAGAAATAACTATTTATTATGCTAATTTACAAGATTGGGTATTATTTGTTTTCTGTAATGAGCTGAAACTCCAGTTATAGATTTTGCATATCTTTGTTTATTTTAAAAATTGATAATTCATTAATTGTTACATCCCTATATATATAATTTTAAAATGTTAATATGACTAGTTCCAATTGACAGATTGTAAAAAATCAAAAATCTAAAGGTTCGTTAAAGGAGCTCCAGAAAATTCTGGAATCATAAAAGATTAGCGCTTACTAAAAAAAATATACATAAATATACGGTTAATTAAAAAAAATAAAAAACAATCACATGATCATATCATTTAAAGTACTAGTTTTTAAATGCCATTATAAAACTTCTCAAAGTTTCTCTGTAATAAAGCATTGTCAATATTGTTAATCATTTTAGGTTTACTGAACTTTAAAACTTTGTAAGCATTTTTTGACTTTTCTGATTTTGATATTAAATTAAGTTTTCTTCTTTTTTGTAAGGTTTCGTTATAATACACAGGAGAATGCTCATTGTTTAGATCAATATTGCGGTCAATTATTTCTGGGGTTTCATTTATCACCTTTGGAAAGCCATTATGCTCATCGTACTTTTTCATAGCTGTTACATTTAAAAGATATAAAAGATCCTTGTGGTCTTCGGATAACTCGTTTGCTTGTTCTATGGTGTCCAATGATAACTTTTTCATCAAAACATTTTTATCAACTGCCGATTGGGCATGTTCAGTTTTTTTAATAATTTTATTGTACGTATTATTAACATCATCCATGTTGAAGAAAATTCCGTCAAAATTTTCCAATTTGAAAAGTGTATCACTTACCGACTTGCATTTAATGTTATAATTTTTAATATTTTTCATATTTAATTCATCATGTAAAAAATCTTTCTTTAGCATTGATCGTTTATCACTTAAGTTAGAACCATCATTTTCCGTGTTAAAATGGTCCATAAAGTCATTTGAAAAGGAACCTAGACCATTGAATGTTATCATTGACTTGGACCTTTTTTTATAAAGTTCGTTTTCTTGATAGCGTTTTTTTAAAGTTTTGAGATGATTTTGCTCTTCAATCATTTCAACTTCTTTGACATTAGATAACGCATTGTTTTTAAACTCATGGAATGTCAAAGATCCGTTGGTGTTTATGTAGCAGTCTTCAAATATGCTGTTCAAAAGTACATTTTGATTGATAGTGCTACTTAATTCAATACCATTAGTGCGGCCTAAGAAAAGTATTGACATTTTTACTGAGAAGTTTGTTAGACATATTATCAATATCGTTTTCATTTTTGCTGGTCATTAAATAATTAACACTCATGTGATTGTTGATAATGTCGTTATTAGTGTTGGCATCATGCATGTCATGCAAATCCATATCCTCATAGTCCAAGTCCTCTAAGACAGCGTCATCCGTGGAGTATTTTCCATGCGTTTTATAAACGTTTTCAAATATAGACTTTTTCAATTGTCTGTCCTCTAATGACCAATCAAAGTTAATAATTTTTTGGTAGTTCTTCATTTTTGTTGTTGTTGTTTTGGTTATATCGTTGATTTTATCTTTTATAGTATTGATTGAATTAATCAGTAAATAGTAATATGTGTTAAGTTACTTGTTAAAAGTAAAGATCAAGTTAATGATTATAATCATATATATCAATATAAAATGTTTCCTCTATGATGATATCGGGATGTAAAATCAATAAAAAATTATGAGATGGAACTATTTTCACAAAAAAAAATAAATAAAAAGATAAAATGCGGAGATAACATGGTGTATATCCATTATATGCTGTTTTAATAACCCGAACATATAATAGATTTCTATTTGAGTAACATGATAAAAAAATGCCGTTTTCAGTACCGATAATTTATAATATATAAAAAAATAAATAAAAAAATAATTATTGTTCCAATACATAACAATAAAAATTACATGTTGTAAAATTAAAAAAAAAATATAATTAGATAGGTATGAATATATATATCAAATGAATGATGCAGATATATATCCATCAATATTACTATCAAATAATTCTTTACAGTAAATCTATAAGAATAAATAAAAACCATTAACATACTTTGAATAAAAAAGAAACACTTTTATTATCAAGAGAAAACTATGAATATAGGAAAAAAAAAGTCGATTAACATATGACATCATTATCTCCACTTATAAACTCGATCGAAACAGGATCGGGTAGCGGACTACTTCCTACGCAATTGACAGCTAAACAGCATAAGAGAAAGGTATCCATCAATGGTCTTTTAAAACTTTCAGATTACAATAACAACAATAACAATTTAGTTAAAAAAAATAGAATTGAAAACAAAAAAATATACTATAAAAGACAGCGAAAGTTATTAGCCAAGAGACAGAGAAGGCTGGAACTGGAAAGACAGAACAAGAGAAGAAGGTCGCTGGGAGAACTGTCCATACACCAATCCTTAAGAAGTAATGAAAACGGCGATGAAAGGAGTATATTTTCCAATGGAAATAATATCTCTACAAGTAAAAGATCTCGATTGAACAGCAACAATCTAGATAATGCCAGTGAAGTGGGAAGTTTTAATATAGGAGTCAAAGATCACGACTCTCTGTTCCATGGGGGTTATTCCAAGAGAAACAGTATAATTCAGTATGAGGAAGACGACAATGACGATGAGGAGTATGATGATAATGACTACATAATGAATGGTAGCTATAGGAGTGATAGCAATGGCGATGATGATGATGATCATGAAAGTGCTCTGGAAGATGAAAGTTACAATGATTTTGATAATGTCAACAATGATATGGTATCATTAACCAGATCCATTTCTTTGCCTTCAATTCAAGAAAGGGATGAGCTTATAGAGTCAGATAACGAACAAGTGGGTATGAAGTGGCTCATTGCTGAACATTCTAAAAGATACAATTCGGCAAATAATACAAACTATCAATCCATCAAGTCTAATGAGAATCATGGAAATGATGAAATTTTAGATCGAAAGGGAAGAAGAAGCTTTGAAAATAATGATTATGATTATGATCAATCTGAGTTAGAAGACGATGACATTTCGCTCAAGGTGCCTAATTATAATGCCTTTGATCATCACTTATTGACTAAGAAAACTACAAAGGATAAAAACAAAGGTATAATGTCATATCATGATTTGATTAGGATTATACAACAAAGACAATTCAATCACTCAAAGGTTTCCATAAAAAAAATACAAAGAGACACAACAAAAACTAAAGAGATGGTTCAAATATTAAAATACTCATCCCCTTTGGTTTTGACTTTTTTACTGGAACAAGTATTCAACATCATATCTTCATTGACAGTAGGGCATTTAGGTTCAAAACATCTCTCAGCTGTGGCTATTTGTAACATAACTTTGAACATTATCCTTGCTCTGTTTGAAGCCATTTGCACATCGTACCTGGATGTATTGATGCCGCAAGCTTATGGGAGTGGTAACTACTCTGCTGTGGGGTTGCACTTTCAAAGATCCTTAGCCTTCTCATTGTCAATCTACATTGTCATATTGGCTTTAGTTTTGTATAATGTCGAGGCCCTAATTAGATTCATTGTCCCTGATGATGAATTAGAACTAGTAGGTTTGGCAACCGATTTCATGAAGGTTTTGATCTGGGGTACCCCTGGTTTCATACTGTTTGAAAACCTTAAAAGATATTTACAAGCAATGGGAAAGTATGAGATTGGTTTATATGTGTTGATCATATGTTTACCAATCAATATACTGGCCAGTTATTTATTGGTGTGGAATGAAACTTTTGGTATTGGATTTTTAGGAGCAGCTGTGGCAACTGTTATTAATTTTTACTTGATGTTCTTGCTTATGTTGCTCTATATATTTATGATGTGTGATAGAAAATGTTGGAATGGATTTTCAATGAGTGCTTTTAACAACTGGTGGGATTTATTCAAACTTGTTCTACCTGGAATTATAATGCTTGAAGCTGAGGATCTTTCATATGAGCTATTAACATTGATTGCCTCTTACTTAGGCTCAGATTATTTGGCTGCACAATCCTCTGTCTCCATCATAACAATTTTGTTTTTCAACATCAGTTTTGGTGTTTCTGTTGTAGTTTGTAATAGAGTTTCTAGTTATATTGGAGTTAAACATATCAAAAATGCTGATATATGTGTTAAAACTAGTTATTTGATTGGTATAGGGCTGGGAGTGTTTATATTTGTTTGTTTGAATGTGTTCAAATACCCTATAGCCTTGATGTTCACAAAAGAAAAGAATGTTATTGATATCATTGTGTCTGTCTTACCGGTTGTAGGATTTGTTGAAATTTTTGACTCTATGAATTGTATTTTGAATTCTATCTTAAGAGCCTCTGCCAGACAGTTTATAGGATCAATAATTAATCTATCATTTTATTACATTGTTGGTATTCCATTAGCTTTATACTTTTCAAAGTTCTTAGGCTACAATGTTAACGGTTTGTGGACAGGTATTGGATGTGGAATGTTTTTAATTTGTGTTACTACAAGTTTTTATGCTTTATTCCCAGATTGGAATAAAGTTATAGAACATTTTGAAATGATGAAAGAAGTTGAAGAAGAAGAGAGTGAAGAGGAAGATGAAAGTGATCTTGAAGAAGAAGATGATGATGATGATGATGAGGACGATCAAAATGAACAAGAAAGAATGGCTTTGATATCTGTTTAGTATTTATTTTTTTTTATTTATCTTTTAATTGTTACTTTTAAATGTATTGAAAGTAACACGATTAAAATATTTACTATCATTGATTTTTTGTATATTTATATATATATATATATATATATAAGTAAGCACACTGTTAGTGGCATCAGTTTATGTTAATGATATTTAAATCCATAATACAAATGTTCCTAGTAATTTTTTTCTTTTTTATGTGTTAAATAATGTATATAAGTCCTTTAGTAAAATATAAAAAAAAAGGTTTACAACCATAGTCTTTTGTCAAAACAGTTTGACAGCAGTAGAACTATACCATTACTATATTCTTTGAAAGATATAGCCGTAGAGAAACTTTGGAATGAATTGTTTAAAACAATTGTATTGTGGCTATTTTTAATAAAGCTCACTGCCTTCCCATTCTCATTAAATAACACCAATTCATCCGAAAGCTTGAAATCCTTTACAAGCCATTCCTTAAGCTCTTGCAAATTGAGATTAGAGTTATCATTCTTCAAGTCAAATATATAGTCATTGACAAAACTGATGATGTTTTCTCTTGCTGTCATTTCCTTTTCCATATCGTTCATATCACTATTGATAATCTTGGGCAGTTGCCATACTTTATAATTGAGTTTTTTCAATTGATAATCATCTATGCTTAAGATTAATATTTCATTATTTTCATTATTAAGATTTTTGTAGATATCGGGTATATCTCTAATATATGTATTGAACATTGAACTAGATTTGTCAATATCCAAAACTATATTGCTTTCGCTTGATGAAGAAGAGTAATGATCTCTTTTGTCATTGTTGATGTTGTAAGTAGTCTTGGTAATATCAACATTTATCTTATGATGTGAGTTGTCTACTCTGTTATCCACATTTCTAGATGATGAAGTAAGTAGTAGGTTATAGAAATATAGAAGTGTTGTTAATAATTTGAGTTGCATTGATAAATTTTTAATAAAATGTTTATATAAACAATTTAATATTGGTTTGTATTATGTTTATATTGTTGTTAGTATGTAATCTAATCCTTGTCAATGTATATATATATACATATAGTAAAGTCAGATATAACTTTGATATATATTTATAGACTTTAAACAATAAACTAAATTTAAAGAAAACTAAAGGGAGAAAGACAGAAACATAGAGGGTAAAGTTAGAGATAAAAAGATAGAGATAGAAAGAATGATAAGTTACAAAAAAAAATATATATATTTTATACATAGTCACGAGTACATGTGATCTATATATAATCATGTGATTGTTTTAATCATGTGATATAAATAGTCATGTGATAGTTTTATATAATCATGTGACAATTAGCTATTATAAATATTAGTTATTTAGTTAGTTAGCTAGTTATATTACCTAATAATAATAATAATAAGAAAACATAAATAATTATAGAACATCAACTTCTATATTTTTATTATGTAACAAAGTAACTAACTAACTAAGTAAATAGAATATTTTAAAGAGAAAAAAAAAAGAAATAAATCTCTTACATAATAATGACAATAATAATAATTTTGACACTTTATATGAAACAAATATTCACTCTGTCTTAATTTTGTCTACATACATATCATATATAATAAGACATCATATAATATAAGATATCATATTATTAATAATAGTATAAATTATATATATAGATATACTTGTATCTATAATACATATATCAAGAGAATAATAAAATAAAAATAAAAACCATTGAATAAATATATATAAAGATATATAAAATATGAGTGACAATAAGACATTAGTAAGTAAGGTTAAAAAAATATTAGATGATGATTTATTAGAAATTAATCAGCATAAGGTATTTATCAACAAGTTAAATCAATTCCACAAACACAACATCTATGATATCATTCAAGTTTACTGTGATGAATATAAGGACAACACTTTACATTTATCCAACTTAACAATCACAGAGTTCAATGGAACTAATATCACTTTCAACTATGTCAGAGGTATTAAAGATGAAGTTGATATAACAATCGATACTCCCTATGATTTCATCAATAGTAAAGACAACATTTCCAATATCAAGGATTATTTTGTTGAGTTAAGTAAGTCATGTGCTGAAAAGTTAAACAGATACTACAAACAAGTTAAAACTATAAACTACCCTACACAAAATTTGAAAAGTCTTTTGTTGTTTTTATTGATACAATTACCTTTGATATTGAGTGTCTTATTGAATATAACAAATGGTTACGTGGAGGCTTTTATTTTAAAGCATTTAAACATATCCAGTTCAGTTTTATTTAAAACTGTTTATATCTTAGCTGTTTTGACTATTATAGTTCATATTGTTGAAATCATTATGTTGAAGATACCTTCTAAATACGATTACTACAGAGTTCCTACTGATATCAAGATTGAACATTATATCTTTGCCCTATTAGAAGGATTCCCACATCACAAAAGATTCAATGATATTGTTAAGTCAGTTAGAAAAAGCGGCTTTTACGACAACGATATTGAAGAAGTTGACAATATCTTTTAAATCATTCTTCTCCTTCTTTTTCATATTTTAGTTGCTTCTATATATATATATTTATTTGTTTAATTTGTATTGTATAATATCTCATAATCAAGATTGTTTGTTTTATTTAGTTTCGTTTAAATCTTTAGTTTTTCCCCTATTTTTTTTTTCTTTCTGTCTTAATTAAATTTAATTTTTTTTTTTGTTTTTTTTTACCGTTTTGTTATTTTTACTTTGTTTTTGTTTTTTATACAACCTTATAAACTGTATATTATACAAAAAAAAAATATCTCACTATTACAAGATATTGCTAATTAAAGTTTAAACATTATAGTTTCAATTGTATTATGAAATACCAGAATAATAAAAGATATTCTAGTAGAAATAATTAATTAATTATCTAATTTAGTTTATGTTTAATAAACAACACAGACAGAAACAAAAAAACTATATCTTAATCAAAGGCAACCAAATACTAGAACAAACAAATAATATATAAGATAACATTTCACTTCATAAATAACAAGCAATGAGTGCAGATAAAAAGGATGCAGTAGGGACTGAGTTGTCAAGATCGAAATCATTGAGCTCAGACTTTGTTAATCTAAACCATTTAGAACAGATTGTAGCACAAAACAAAAAACTATACCAGCACTCATCACTGATTCCCATCACTAAGATAAAAAGCGCTGGCGAGATACCTTCCAAAAATGCAAATCAGGGTCTATCCACAAATTTCTACTATAATAAACAACACATCAATGACATTGCCAAGAAATTGGGACTTATCAACGACTCATATAAGGACATTAAAGTCGGATTGCCGTTAAAGGAGAATTTGTCCTTGTTGTCCCATGATGATATTCACAATGATGTTAATGTCCCTGCGGGTATACCAAGTAGTAGTTCGGCATCTCTTAAGAGCTGTATGAAAAGTGCCGATTCAAAGAATGAAAACACATCTGGCAAACAAGATGGTAAATACTACAGCAATGTGTTAGGATTAATAGATTTCAAACCGGTTGTTTCATTTGATACAGTCCCCTTGGGTAATTTATCTGCTTCAACCGAAAATGACAACATCATACAGCCAGAGGACTATTTCACTGAGGAAGAATGGTATAATAACGAAATTGATGAACCTTATCAAAACACCTATGTGGGTTATAGAGGTCATTCTCTAGACCATCACTCCTCAACTGCATTTAAAAACGTTACCTCTCCAGGTACAAACGCTATCAAAAATTTACAAAAACTTAAAATTCTGGAGGGTTATTCAACCACACCTTATATCAATAACTCAGCATTAATTATAAACAAAAAACATCCACTATTTGATGCTTATGAAAATGATTTAAAAAAGAAGAAATCTACAATATTCAAACCTAAGAGATATATTTTGAAAAACAACAAAAAAAATACGACCAATTCATTAAATCTTGATGCCCGTTTTAGACATGGTACTAAAGCTGCCTCTATTGACAATTCAGATGTTAGGGTAAGAACATTGAAAAAGATTAATAGAGATATTGGATGGATTAATCAAGGCAGAGCCGTATTGGTGCATATCTCTGGAAGAAGGCACTCTTGGGTTGCTCTAGACTACGCTGTATTGAACATTGTCAATGATGGCGACACCCTTGTGGTGTCTTGTAATTTATCAAAGGAGAATCAAAGGGAAAGAATGACTCGAAGAAAGGATAGAGTGGAAAAGAAATTATATTTAAAAAAACTAAGAACTAGACTGGAAGATGAGGATGAATCAGAAGATGATTCTCTTTCATCAGATAATGAGGAGGACAATGTCTATGACAGAAACGAAACCCATTGGAAAAGTGGATACACTTATGACGAAGTGGAGGAAACTTTGAATGATATTTTGAAATATATTCATTTGATTCTACCCACTAATAAAATAATCAAACTAACATGTGAAATATCTGTTGCTACTAACAAGGAATCTTTAATTAATGCTTACAATTGCTATTTGCCAAAGCTGGTGATAATAAGTACGAAAAAATGGCAGCATAATGAAAATCTAGGTGATGAAAACTCCAAGTTGGTTGTGGATGTTTTAACAAATTTTCTGCCTGTGCCTTTAGTTATAGTTCCAGCAAAAAAATCAGATAACTTTGAACAATACATAAAAAGAAGATTAGAAATTACTACAGACCTTTCTATAAACAAGGATGACAAAATTGAAAGCATCAAAAATTTAAACAAAGAAATGCTGCTATTAAAAAGACCTACTTTACCCTTTATGCAAATTACTCCTTCAAATAAGGAGCCTGAATCTGATGACAAAACTGGATACAATAGACAGAAGCTTAACATTGAGTTACAATTGCAAGAGTTTTTGGACTACAACATCAAAGAGCCTGGATTGTCCTCATCTGATCAATTGGCTGCTATACTTACAACTTATAAACAAAATATGGATATAGGATTGAACAACATTGATCACAAATATGGTGAGGATTGGAATAACACCAGCAGGTCATTGGATATTTTAGATTTAGTCACTGACCAATCTGCAAACTATAACTTTGTTTTTAATAAAGTAGGAGACAATGATGGAAAGATAGATGAGGATTTGACTTCATTGAAGATGATTTTATCTCAAGGTGAGAATTTCAGAGAGATGACGACATCGAGAGTAAATTCTCCATCATACTTAGTTTCCAAATCTGATGGCTCAGGGGTGATCAACAGAGTTCCTAATATAAAAATCGTAGAGCCGCAAAACACTAAACCACCTGTGAATAGAGTTGTAAAATTACAGCCTGTAATATCGCCTACTGGCAAATCTAAAACATTTTCTACTAATACTAATAGTAACAGTTTAAACCCTGTGATGAGTAACAGCAGTAGTATGTCCTCGGGGCCAGCATTGAGAAAATACAAGACATTGAACTTGGCAGATGTGAAGAAGATAAGATCAACGGATGGAAATGGCGATGATAAAAAGTTACGTAAGACATTGACGAATTCCTCTGAGGGTAATAAGAGTAAAAAGAAAAAAAGCAAGTTTTCTATAATGTCCTTTTTCAAACATAAATAAAGTTTAGTATAGTTTTATAAAAAAAGAAAAAAACTCTTTTTTTATTAATTATAATCATTACAATCTATTTATATTTATTTATCAATACATTCTATTTAATTATTTATACAGTTATATGATATTGTTTGCTTATGGTTATTTATGTTGGTATTTTCTCATCATCTGTTTTTGATCCTTGTAACTCTTTAGTAATTAATTAGAGCTTTTGTCATTTAAAAATTATTCTCTAATGATATATTGATGTGGTCACGTGTATATCCACTGTTTTTTTTTCATTCTACCTTTTTCCATACATGTGATATGTAGAAAAATAAGTATTATACTTAAGTCTAAGAAGAAACCTAAATTAATACATTCTTTAATTATTCTCTATAGCATAACAACAATAGATATATAATCTCTATGTTCAGTTTGTTTAACAATAATTGGATTTTTGTAAATATTAAAGAAATACAACTCTAAAAAACAAGACCCTAAAAAAATCTATACTCTTAAAATTAAAATAAGTAATAAATACAGATATGTCAAGTCACTTTGATTCTGATTCTGATGATGAGACGTTTGCCAAAGTTCAAGGGTTAGGTGCAGAACTGCATCCCGTTCTTCAAACGGAAAATGTGAAACTTGCCAAAACCCTGATCAAAAAGGATGACAACGCTCATAAAAACAATAAAAATAATAACAATAGTAAAAATATTGACAAAAGTAGGTGGAAATCAAATACTAAGGCAAATGTTAAAGATATAGATGATGGGAGTGAACTAAAAATGGAGGATATGAAATTGAATCCATACTTGGCTGATGTGTATAAAACCATATCTAACAAGGGTCGAATCAATAAAAACAAACCTTATTTAAAAAGAAATACAACATCACCAATAGTTACAAGAAGACATAGGATTATAGATGTTGCTAAAAACAATATCTCACAAGATTCAATACATGAAAATACAGTTGTTGTTGAAGATGATAAAAACAAAGAAAATCATAAGGTGAATATTTTTAAAAATTATAAAGAAAACGGAGATTTTCCTGGTTTATTAGAGCCATGGGACTTGAAATTTTATACTTTTAAAAAGGACAGCAATAATAATAATAATAACGGATATATTGTAAGAAAGAAGTTTTTGAAAAACTATGATGATATGGAAATGGACGAAGATTCAGAGGATGATGATGAAAATGATGATGAAGGCGAGGATGAGGAAATCCCGAGTGTAAGATTTATCCAACATCCAACAGTATTAGGTACTGACACTAAAACGACTCCTGTAAAGATAGAAGATTACAAAGTATTGAATAAAACTGAAAGAATGAAATTAAAAAGGGCAGAGAGAAAGAGAAAAAGAATGGAAATGTATAAAAAAATTCAAAATGGTGAGGTTGAGAAACCTGAGATTAAAATTTCTCTTAAAAAAATTAACAATGTCTTAATGAACGACAAATCTATAGAAGATAGTACGAAATTTGAAAAATCAGTTAGGGAAAAAATTGAGGAAAGAAAAAGAATACACCTTGAAGAAAATGAAAAACGAAAACAAGAGGCTATTGAAAGAAACAAGGCCAAAAGATTATCACAATTGGAAAATATTGATAAAAACAATGAGCAGTTAAAGGGTTCAGTCATATGTAAAGTGTATAAGTTTTCAAAGCTTTCGAGTCCCAAAATTCGGTACAAGATTAACATCATTGCAAAACAACTTAACCTATATGGTGTATGTCTAAGGCTGAGAACAGATATCAAAAACGGACAGGGATTATTAGTGGTGTTGTCTACAAAAACTACTGAGTTGGAAAAATACGAAAGAAAAGTAGTGAACAAAAGTGGAGATGAGTTTGATATTGAAAAACTCTGGCAGGGACTGTGTATTGAAAGCAATATTGATGAGAGACTATATTTTGATAAAGTTTGGAGTATGAAGGAATACACCAATGAATCTGATTTGATTGAACATTTAAAGCAATACAATTTAGAATGCTTCTGGAATTATTAACCTGTTTTTTTGACATTCCTTGTTCCTATAAAAAAAGATCATATACATGAATTGAAATTCTAGAAAATAAACGAGATAAAACATATTTATATATTTGGTCAATGTTTTAGTGTAAAAAAATGGATAAAAAGAATAAATTTTGCTTTCTTTAATAACAAAGGATTAAACTTGTAAGATCTATATACATATTGTTGTAGCTACAGTGGTAGTTGATTTTTTTTTATTTTATAATTTTTTTATAAATTTTTTTTTTTATAAAACCTTTGCAACTAAATCTTCAATGTTAACTAAAAGAATACTATCCTTAGCATCATTGTTCTCAGACTTAACGCCAACTTGAGCCAAGTGGTCTAATTGAGAGTTATATAAAACAAAGTCACCAACCTTCAACCCATTAGTTTCCTTCAAACCTTGGGAAATTGATAAGATTTGACCCTTGTTGAAATTCCCGCTTTCATTCAATGAGTTCAACTTTTTTTGTGATTCAGGAATGTAAAGCCCAGAGGATGTTTGCGATAATTGCTTTACAGCTGCTTTTGCTGGAACGATTTTCTTGATGACAATTTTGTTCAATAAAGGGACGATTGATTTGCTGCTAGATATCATTTTGAAGTATTTTGCTGTTGTGTGTTTATTATATGAAAGATGGTTATTTTAATTGTATTTTTTAATATGTTTGAAGAATGATGTATTAATCTAACATCTTAAAGATCTTTATTTTTTTAACAAATCATTTAACAAATATTTATATTTATTAGATTAACCTATTTTGTGATTTATTTCTTCTCCACTGAATTCATATTTGAAAAAGTTTCTAGAATTAACAACTTCAATTGTCTTTTTTTTTTTTTTACCAATTTTTACATCTACATATCCTTTTTTTTTTGAAAAACGTGACTTTTTCGGATTAACAAATCATAACATCTTTACACAGGTCATGTTTTTTTTTTGCATTTGATTATAAAAGAGTTCAATATAATGAAATTTATATAAATATATAAGCAGATGATTATATAAAAATATTGAAAACGCATCTATGCATTAATCAGAATAAGTCATCAATACTTTGATCGCTGTCCTTTTTCATTAACTGCAGCATACCATCAGGCAAAATAGGCTTTCCAGAGACATCATCTAGGATATATCTGAATGGCATTTCGACAGCCTCCCTCTTACTGAATCTAATTTCCGGGTAGTCAATAAACTTGATATCACTGAATGGAATCTGTTTGTCCAAAATGTAATGAGCACATCTACAAGCGGTATCGGTTGACATTTGTAGAGAACCCAATCTCTTGCTGGTTAATAATCCTGGGTATTTTTCCTTCAACTCTTTGGTTCTGTCTCTTGGTGGATGGGAACCTAAAATACCACCTAATATGCATACTTTAAAGTTGTCTCTATCTTCGCAAGACAACTCTGAGTCTCCTCTAGGATCCAACAAAATGTATTCCTTGTTTTTAATGTCTCCAAATTCTGGGTATTCACCATGTAGCTCATCTAATGCCAATGTTGTGAACTGCAAACCTAACTCAACCAATTCAGAAGATATGTCAGTGCTTTTGGTGTCCTTAGGTAGAGAGCATATCAACAAGTTTTCTTTGCCCACATCTTGCAACATCTTTTTGTATTCTAAAGTTACCCATTCAGACATAGGTAAAGGTTCCATGTGCTCAACAATATATTTGATACTCATCTTTTTTTTCAATCTTTTAAATGTTAATTTGGTTTTGTTGCTATATTTATTTTTATATTTCTGGTTATATTGTTAATATGTAGTTAGATATAAAAGCCAGAAATAACAGAAAAATGAGTTTGAATATTTTTAACCATTTGTTTTTTTTTTTTTTCTTCTTCTTCTTCTTCTTCTTCTTCAGAAGAGTTCAATTTTAATGCAAGGTAAACTGTTTAAAGAAATAAAAAAGAAAGAAAAAAAAAATAATACAGATATCATTAAAAAATATAGTCATGTGTATATCATGTGATAGATATTGTATATTGTTGACTTTGTTGTCACATGATGTATTGATACTTTTTCTATCTTAAGAATTATTTTGAAAAAAAGTATTTCCCTTTTTTAAATCCAAACACTTCAACCCCTCCTCTTTCCCCCCACACAAATTCACACTTTTTCCCTTCTATTGGGATGTTTCTAAATATTGTTTTTTCTTTTTTTCCCCCCCCACTAAACCAAAAAAATAACGATAATAAAACACGTGGACTTTTCCTTATATATTTTTAATTTTTTTTTATATTTTATATTTATATTTTTTTGTTTTTTTTTAATTTTTTTGTCTTGAATTAATTTGCTCAAAATTAAAGATCAATTATCTCTATTTTTTTTTACCACTCTTTTCTTTACAGCATTCTTTTCTAAATTCTCACCCGTAGTTATGCCGTTATATATTATATATGACATACAAATTTTTTAAATACTCTCATAATCCTTTACTAAACCTTGTAAATCATAATCTTAATTGTAATGTTAATCTTTACTGTTTAAATAACGGTTTTTTTTTTCTTATATGTGTTAATTGTTATTCATCATTTCTTGTTTTTTTAAATCTCCTATTAATAAATCAAAACTCCTTATCATTGTTAATGCTGAAGTGCAGTGACAATAATGATCACGGCATTACACTATCGTCTTTGAATTAATGCTGCTGGATCTGCATAAGTAAAGATATAAAACATTGATTGTTTCGTTAGTGAAAGTGGGGATCATAATAGAGCAAAAGGAAGTGTATCATATATACCACACTGACATGACTGAAAGCCAGATATCAAGAAAAAAAACAGTAAAACTAAATCGTATAGAACACTTGATTGAAAAACTTTAAATCATAGTTTCATAAACATCAAATTATCATTTTTTATTTTATATAAATAGGTATATCTATAAATATGTAAAGTCTTATATTCTAATGAAAATGTGTAATTGGAAGGCAGAGAGGTAAATTTTTTTATATATACTTCTTTAAAGGTTTAAAATATCTTTAATAGAAGGCATTTTCTTATCATTGTCAAGTGACCCCTTTTTCTTTTTCTCCATTCCGAAATCATTGCTAGTTTTCATATTCTCGCCCATAAAAATGTTATCTGAACTGTTGATTCTTGAAATACTCACACTTGTGCTAACTGAGCTCGAATCCCCACCAAATAAGTTCAGAGGTATTTTGGGCGTCGTGTTAGAATCTCTTCCTGGTATCGACAGCAAATAGCCACTCGTGCTACGTTCCGTATTATTGTTATTTGTGTTAGTGGTGATGTTGTTTATTGTGGTGTTGCTCATATTAGTGACACTGCTGTTATTAAAAGTTGATCCATTAAAATTGTTATTGTTGTTATTGCTATGATAACTATTTCTTCTGTTTCCAGAAATTCCAAAGGCTGGTGGTGTGTTGTTAAAATTGATACTAGATGCCAGTGATAATTGAGAAGAAAGTGGTCTTAAAAGATTATTATTTGAAAAGGCGTTGCCTACAGACTGAGGCAACAAAGAACTATTGTTTGCTGAAAGGTGGTTCTCAGCATTACTCGATGGCATATAGTTATTTACTCCAACCAATGGCAGTAAAGTCAGTGGCGATGGACTTACAAATAAGTTAGGTGTGAAAGAAACCATGTTTCCAAAAGAGCTTGTGGCACTATTATTGATGTTGTTGTTGTTGTTGTTGCCATTTGCCATAAACGTGGATATGTTATTGATTGTACCTGGGTGGGTGAATGCTTGGGAAAGCATACCCCCCTGAGATACTACTCTATTACCAATAGATGGTAATGCAAAACTGTTGGTTGCTCTACCATCGCCGCTATTGATTCCGATACTATTGTTACAATTCGAATTTGGACTAGTGTCACTAATTACACTATTGTTTATATTTATTTTGCGCTGGATTTGACCATTGACATCACAAGTATTGATCTCAGGGGGTGTGATACTAACATTGGAGGATGGTACCAAGTTCGATAATAAGTTCAGGTTCACTTGTGAAGAGCTAGGTGTGTTGTATAAAGGGTTCAGTAATATTCTGTTTTCATGGTTTGTCATATTATTTGAAAGTTGTAATTTATGTTTGTTCACGAGATTGTTAGCTGTGTCATTTAATCCTTGAGATATCTTTACAGTACTGTCTTGATTTCTATTTTCCATCTGTTCATTACTCTCAATTTTTGCAGAGTTTTCTAAAAGCTTACTTGTCTTTTGAAGTTTTTTTATGTTTTCTCTTTGTGAGTCATTTTGGTATTCCTTTGTAATTTTGTTTTTCTTTTTAAGTTTCTTTTCTATAGAGCTATTTAAATGTATTTTGAAATGTCTTTTAACTTCGTCAGATCTACTGAACTTTTTATTGCACAGGGGATAGCTGCACTGAAATAGCTTTTGCCCTGTATGTGTGATGATATGTCTTTTTAAGTGTTCATGTCTTTTGAATAATTTGTTGCATTCTAGACACTGATATCTTCTATCATTGTGTAGACTAGATTCTTCAAAAGTTAATATTTTAGTCAATTGATTGATTTTCTGTTCCAGGTTTTGTTTGGCCTGTAGGTTAATACTTGTGTTTAATATACTTCCGTTCATATTAAATGATTGTGTGGGGGTTTTCTCTGTATTGTCATTAGAATTTTTTTTTGCTTTAGTTTTGCTCTTTGCACTGTTAACCTTACTGTTATTATTAGCTGTTGATAAAGAGCTGTCCTTTATAGGTTTTTGTTCATACAGACTAGATGCTGAATTCATCGTTATGAAACCTTTGTTTAAATTGTTATATTATTTTTATACTATAAAAAGTAATAGTATACCGTATTTTATTTTTATTAAATTATGTTGTTACTGGTGGTATGATTAGATATTTTATAAATTCTTCTTAAATAAAACTTTATAAATATTAATATATATTTTGGAATTATTTAATTCATTTATTGGTATGTATATCAATAATATCTATCTTATAATTTAATTCATTTTTAAAAAGAGTAATTATCCATTAAGTTTCATTTAATACCTACAAGATATATCAAAATTAAGAGTGAACGTATTTGACAGAGTCATAGATTTGTAAAGAGTGTCTGTGTTTTTATAAAAAAAATAAAATAAAATAAAAATACATAAGAGAAACAAGGAAAAACTATATTTTCATTTTTTTTTTTGTTAGTTACTGCTTATCTAAGTGTTATAACTACTTAGAAAATTGCTAAGAACTGACCCAAAGAATGCAGTAGAACCATACGAAAAAAAAAAAACAAAAACAAAAAAAATTTTTTTACCCATTCACTCTCTCTAACTCTCTTTCCGTCTTTCACTCTCTGTGTTTCTCCAAGTTTTTAAGATAAAAAAAAAATATGATCACCGGTTAAAATATTATAATATTAAACCACAACAAAGTTAAATAGAGAGTGAGAGAGAATGAGAGATCTATACACTTTATTTATATATATCACTACAACAAATTATTATTATATAATTTTTTAATAATAAGATGTATATACATTAACAGTATTGGATCTGTTGTTTGTAGGGTTAAGTAATGAATAAAATTTTAAAAAAAGAGAGAAAAAAAAACAGAAACTTACACCTAAGTTGACGTTATACTCTCTTGTTTCTTTGATAATAAATAGTTGTAGGGATTGGGGTGGTGAAGGATGAACTATGAACAAATCATAATTAAAATAGTAATACATGCATAGATTACTATTCACTCCATAGTAATAATGCTTACGTAACAATTAACCTTTGTACAGCATTCACTAACAACAGATAAAGATGATGATGTTTTTTTTTTTCAAATACAAAGCCTTCTTTTTTCTTTTTATTATTATTATTATTTTCACACAATACCCCCCAAAAATTAAATATCTAATAAAAAATAATAATAAAGAACTAAGAAACAATTTAATTTTTTTAATTCTCTCCCGTTTTATTTTTATTTTTATTTTTTTCTTCAACTCTTTCTCTCTCTATATCTAACGATCAATCTGTTTTATGTGTTTACTCTTTTTACCTCCCCACTTTTTTTTTTATTATTATTACCTTAGAAGTGTAAAAATATGAATGAGAACAAAAAAAAAAAAAGACAAATTAAATTTTTATTTTTTGTCCTGATTATTTTATTTCTTCTCCTCTTTTTTTTTTTTTAATAATATTATTTTGTTGTTGTTTTCGAATGGTTTTTTTTATTATTATTGTGCTGTTCAATAAATAAAAAATAAAATAAGTTTTTCCGTTAGTAAACTACTTACAATCATTTTATATATATTTTATTTTTTTTTTATATATAAATATTTCAACTTGCTTTTAATTATTTTTTTTCTTTTTTCTCTCAATTCTTCTATACAGATATGGATAGTTGATTGTTATTATTTTGTTTCTTCTTTTTTCTTCTTCTTTTTTTGACAAACGAGCTGTGTGGCTAACATTTAAAAATTAAAGATAGATTAGATACATTTAAATTTTAAATCCGATTGAGGTAAATATAAAATTAAAACAAAAAACTGTGCAAAAAATAATAATAATAACAAAAGATCATCAAATCAGTTCTTTTTGTTTGTTTCAACATAAATTTGTGTATTTTACCAAGACAATTTTCTTTTTCTTTTCATTCTCTATCAGTTTTAATTTCTAATTACTCAGTCTGTCTGTATAGAAATTTAGATATTTATCATTAATACTTTAACGTATATTAAATATAAAATTTACTCCACTTAATTAATACACATTAATAACAATCGCTTATAATAAAGTTTGATAGAATAAAAATAAATATATACAGGAATTTATGTGCATAATGGTGAGGTATTAATGAACAAATCGGATATATTAAATGTTGATAATTCTGACACTACATAGAGATAATGTGTACGTATGATTAAAATACACAAGATAAATGTTATCCATTATTTTATTTTTTAACTCTGTTTCTTTTCAATCAATCTATGTGTGAAAAAGAAGAAAAGTAAGGGTAAATGAACGATTGACCCCTAATTATTTAAACGATCATTAGTAACCATTGAAAAATATTTCTTATTTCAGTGTATATTTAGTTGTTGTTGTTTTTTTTCACTGATAATATCAACTGTGCATTTTAGATAGATTAAAAAAAAATATATACGTATGTCAAGCATGATTTATTGATATTTCCTTTATAACACGTGAAAAGTTCTTTGAAACTCGTTAATTAACTAAGTAGTTATAATACTGTAGTAAATTTATGATTTTTTGAATCATTAACAGTAACGTTACTAAGAAATAAATATTATTCGCTAATTAACTATATGTCTCTACCTTATTAGGAAAACGGGAATTTTTACTATTATATCCTTGGAAATTAAATAAAATCTACGTTTTTGATTCATATATCTTCCCCTTGATGTTATTTCTACTATTTTTTTTTTTTAAATGGCTATATTAATTTGATTATATCACCTATAAAAAGAGAAAACTAAAAAAAGGATTCTCGGAGTGACTTTAAAATATAATAAGAATTTACTATTGATGTACATAGATCATAATAAAGGGTAAATGTGTATGTGTATGTATATATGGATAATTATTTTATTTCAAAGGGTGAGGTTGGTAGAAAGAAAAAAAAAAATGGTGCTATAATTGCAAAATTTTCTAAGGGTAAAATAAAAAAAAATGGGTTTAATATCGATATATAAATAGGTGATGGTAATAATCACAAAATATGATTTGTGATTTTTATGTAACTGTAATTTTTTGTTCTAATATTACACAAAAAAATAAAAAAAAGCAAAGAAATCAAAATTATAAAAATTTTTTTTTCTTAATTTTCCTTTCTCTTTTGGTTCATTTTTTTCAATGTGAAAATTTAATTTTTTTTTCTACTTTTAGAAATAAAAAAATAAATTATAAAAAAAAATTTTCTCTTGTTTTTTTTTTTTTTTTTT